>KN169801.1:0-15973 GCA_000757755.1 Steinernema glaseri
CAAAAAATTCGGAAAAAGGATCAATTGGGGTACCTTACTGTTGAGATTGGTCAAATTTTTTTTTTCAAGAATTCAAAAAAATTTTATTTTCAAGAAACATTCTTAACATAACCAACAAAAATAACTGAAATTTTCAACATAGCTATTAAAACTTTTAAAAGTAAATTCATAATTTTAAAAGCAATAAAAATATCGAATAGAATAATTTCGGGCACCTCAAATTTTACCACAGGCGGCGGGAGCTGCGACGCCTTGGGAAGGTCCGGACGCGGCTGCTTCGGGGCCTCTTGGTTAGCCTGAAGTTGAAAGTGATTCATTTCATGTTGAGTTATTACATTTTATAATTTTGAGAAATTTTCTGAATGCTTATACTCTTTAAGTGTATGACCAAATTTTACAATGGATTCTGCTTTTTTAATCAAATCGTCGGATGCGGCTCAAAACTCTAAAATGTTCAATAAATTGTTTAATAAAAATCCTAATCCATAATTTTTCCAAATTTAATCTGCATTTCACAAACCTCTTTAGGCTCCTCGTGCTGTTCCGTGAAGTGGATCGGCTCCTCAATGATCTCGTTCTCCGTGAGCTCCAGGCTCGTCGCTTCCGTGGTCGTGGCCATCGTCGGGTACGGCTTCATCTTCATGGTCGTCCGCTGGAGGATCTTGGTGAGGTCGATATCTCCAGTGATGACCGAGTTGTCGGCGGGCACAAGTGCCAGGCGGCCTTGGGTCGCGTTGTTGGCCAGAGCTTCTGGAACTCGTCTTCTGATTTTCATTTTCCAAGGATGCTCTGTTATTGGATTTTGTTGTTTTGGACCACTATCCAAAAATTGAAAATCGAAAAGAATTTTAGTGAAAAAATCGACTGAAATTCAAAATCGGTCAAAAATCCTGTGCAGTCGATCAGTTTTTTTAATTAAAAAATAATAGACATGGAATAGTGCTCCTCTCAAAAATCGAGGAAAATTCGTTTCGACAAGTACGTATTTTTAAAAATAAAATTTTTGAGTTTAAATTGGGTTAAACCTCCCAACGTTTCATTCAAAGAAACGCTTACAACTTTTTTAGAGTATGTCCAAAATTGATAAAATTTACTGTGATTTTGTCGTGCCCCGAAATGTCGCAAATTTTTACTCCAAAATATGTATTTCAAACCCATAAAAACTTCTAATTTACGAGTTTTTATCTCGCTCAAATGTCGACAATGCTTTGTGATGGAACAATTTGGATGTTTACGAATCTCGGACAGTCCCCTACCATGAGTCATGAATTTCCGCGACTTCGGCTCGGCGAGACGGACGTTGGACAGGTCCTTCGGGAGGAGGCGCAGTCCTGTGGGCAGCTCGCTCGACTTGCCTGCAGGGACTCCATTAGGATAAATTGAGGCGCGCCAATGTGTTTTTCGGCAATTACATAAAAGGACGATCCGTGCGCACGAGCGGAACCAGATATACAGAAGAGATGTTTGCAAATGTGAAGGGATTATAACAAACCTGAACCAGCACTAAAGCTTAACAAGACGGCTCTGAGACTACCCACGGAAGTGAGAATTTTTGCCTATAAGGCGCCGCAAAAATAATTAAATTTGATAGAGGGTCCCTTTATTTGATGTACCACATCTATGGGGATTAAATGGCTGAACTTCTTGTTATATTCGCTCATGTGTTCTGGTCAAGAAGGTCGTACGGGAAATTTGCACCAGCAGTCAATCCAAATAAAATTCAAAGTCACTTTTATCTTCGTATAAACGAGTTTTTTTAAACAAAGATTTCATTTAAAGACGAATATTTGATTTTATTACCTGAAGGACCCATTTGATATCTGAGGGCGCCTTTTGGGACGGGCTACCTGGAACCAAAAGTGAAACTATTTATCGCAACCAGCTTCTTGCCTCAGGAGATTCTTAACATTACCATCTACACGGAATATTTTTTTTCATATTTCCCGTTCTTTTGTCCGTTTAATCAAAGGGATGTTCATAAAAAAGATCCGGGCGCGCCCGATCAGAACCAGAATCTGTCCCGGCAGAGAAGCAGCTTTACAACCAGTTCGTCAGAGGACTCAAAAGTAGAATCCAAATGCTGCTAAGACAAGGATCGCGCAGTATTTTAACGGCTTCGAAATAAGCTTCTCGCGGAACTTACCTGGTCGCGGTCGGGCGGAAGAGCTCACTTCGGGAACGAACCTCAGTTTAACCGGGGTCTTGTGGTCCGAGTCGTAGAGGAAGGTCTCTCGGGCCGTCGCCACAACGAAGAGCGCCGCCAGGAGAACGGCTCGCGTGAGCGCCATCGGAGGCGCCTAGAAGGAATGACTTGGAGATGCAAAAATGTAATTTTATCATAATGTAACACTTCTTGGAATGACTTTAAGTTACATTCGTTTAAATTAAGCAAAAATCTCCACCATATGAACGAATAGAAATGGTAATATTTTCAATGGTTATTTTCATCTCCAATCTTACAGCTGAAGCAACAGTATCAAAGGATAATTAATGAATTTTCTGCGGGAAAAAATACCTTTGAAATGAGCATCCCCTGTCGGGCTATATCTGCCTTTATTTCCGTTTCTTTTGAAAGAATGACTTGGAGATGCAGACAAAATGGAGATTGCAACACTTCTTGGAACGACAAGTTAAATCCCTAGTTATTTAGAGCAAATGAATGAATAGGAATGGTAATTTTTGTCGCCAATTTTATAGCTGAAGCAGCAGTAATCATTAGCGCAGAATCTACGGAATATCACGAATTCCTACCAGCAAAAATACATTTTAAATAAGCATCTCCTGCCGGGCTATATCTAAAAAACTTATTCTCAAAATTAATGGACATCTACCGTATTCTCACGTGGATTGAAAAGAATCGAACGGATGACAAACTTTTTTTCATGTTCATTAAAAAAATTAATAAAAGCTCCATCTGCCAGATCCAAAAATTGCTGGGCTAGGATGTCCAACCTCACTGTCCATATTTACCACACATAACGCATCATACCAACAAAAATACATTCTAGAATTTCACCCTTTGCCCCAAATCAGGCCTAACTTCTCAGCTCATCTCATTTATGATTCCTGAAGACCTTAATCCCTAAAGAACTCCTTGGGAAGGACCTGCTCGTCCATAAAACCAAGCTCACCCTATTTGGTTCACACTCATAATAAACCTCCAAAGTCATCTAAGCTCGTTTACCGTATGCTGAAGTGCGGGGAGCGGCCTGGAACGGACGAGACGGAAAAGCGCAGTCGGAGGAATCGATGGATCCACGAAGTGCAAAGGCGGTGAAATGCTCGCGCTGCGATCCCTTTGTGATTCTCCCGTTGTCCGCGCGACCGCCGTCTCTTGACCCCCGAGCTGATCTTCCCCTTCCCAGCGCCAAATCTGGTTCAACCCGTTCCAGCAAGGCGTAAACGAACACAAACAATGAGTTTCTGCGATAAAACAGAGCGAATAAATTAAATTGATTACGAGGTGGCGTTACTGCCGCCAACTTCTTCTCACGCCTCCCAGCTGGCAGCAGACCATCTGTCCGGCGTAGCGGGAGTGCACGCAGTCCTGGTGGCTCGTCGGGCACTTCAGCTGTGGGTCGTGCTTGCTGCACACGGCGATCTGAGAAGGCGACGGTCGGTATTCGCCGCCGCTTGGACACTCCAGCGATTCTGGAAGGGTACGGTAGATTGGGTGGGATTGACGGGGTTGAGATTTTGTGCTCAGATTATCTTATCCGAGATCGTGCCTGATCTTAAGATGGTATCGATCGTGGCTGCGTTTTTGTTCTTCTGATCACAAGAGTAATATCTAATTCAGAAGCAGGACTAATAGGCGCAATGGATTTTGTTGGAATACGGTAGCCTACCGTCGTCGTGATAGTAGGGAGGCCGCTGAGGTCGGAAGGGCCTTGGAACGACTGGCTTCGGCGCAGGGAGCGGAGGGAGTCCTGCAATGGCGGTGTTCTTAGAAGCAGGCTGGCCGGGACCTACCTGGTGGCGGGAAGACGTCGCGCTCGGCGCCGCAGCAGACGTACCTCCGAATCTCAGCGTTGAACTCACACCGGTAGCCGAAGGGACACTGCTGGAAGTAGCAGTCGCGTAACCGGTTCCCGAAGTCGATCAGCGCTGCGTCGTCAGGGTTTCGGCACTTCGGTCCTCGACGGGCTGGCGGAGGTCTGCAGAGAAGATCCAAGTAGCATCAGGACTGCGATGGAACAAGGCCTACCTTGTGGTCGTGGTTGTGGTGGTCGGTGCCTCCGTCGTCGTCGTGCGGAGTCTCCGGCTTCGAGGAGGTCGTTTCGTCTTCTTCGTCCGCGGAGTGGCCGGCGTCGGCATCGGAATCCACTCGTCCTCCTCGTCTTCGTCCTCCTTCGTCTCCTCCAGGGGAGGTGGAGCCGTCCCAAAGATAGCGCCCGAGATTGCTTCGGGAACAGGAAGAACGCCTGTAACAGATACAGTAACCCGGTTTGATTCATTTTTAGATGAGAATCTCGCTTAACACTTGAATTAGAGGTCTACCGTAACCGTAACTGTCTCCTCACCGTTCGTCTCCTCCTCGTCGTCGGTCGTCTCGTCCGCCCAGCAGCAATAGTCCTGCAAATGTGGTACTTGGTCTCCAGGGAGAAGCACTCACCTGGAATCCTGGGATAAGGATAGGGAAGCGTTCGCAGACGGTGCCTCCAGGACAACTCGTCTGGTTGTAGAAGCCGAGCTGCTGGGAACACTGCTGGAGGTCGCCGCTGATCGGATGGATGTAGACGCGGTTTCCCGAAGGACAGTTGATGCCGACGTCATCGAGGAGTGCACGGAGCTGGAAGGCGTGCACGGCGCCGAGGACGAAGACGGCGCACAAGAGTGGCCGGAGTCCCATCTACCGTAGTCTGAAGGACTGAGTGAGACATGTCTGGGATACAGGAAAGCTAACGGGGAGAAGAAGGCGCGTTTAGTTACACGGTGATGCAGTAAAACTTTTCAGTGTCCATGGAGGCACCATAGAAATTATTTTATTCCATTCTTCCACAGGGTGAAGGAACCTATGAGACGTCTCTGCAACAGAGACAGTAAGCTGAAGACACAGACGAGACTTGTCTGGCACAGAGGGATAACCGACACCAAATGGAAACGTTTTTGAGACACAAAGCTGAAGGGACAAATGAGACACGTCTGAGACAGAAAGCCACAGAAGCGGTGACAGGCCGAGTCTAGCGTCCAGCGGGCCTTCTTCTGCGCCCTTTATCCACTGGAGTTCGATCGCGACAAACAAAAGGTGCGATGTTTGTTCTAGGCGCGTCACTAATCATTTTTTCGTCGCGCTTCAGCTGTCATCAGATTTACAACCCTGGATCACTTACGACACATTGCTGACAATTTATCTCAAGTGCACAAAATTCACAAATACAATGAGAAGCCTCCGGGATACCCTAGATCAGTCCCCGGCGTCTCTTGTAGTCTTCTAGGGATGTAGCCTTGGCGGACGAGCTGTTCGCAGGGCGGTTGGACGAAAGCCCGCTGGAGCTGGGCTTCATGTCGCTCATCGATGAGAAACTCTCTGAAATGAAGCTGCGTGAAGTCCTTCTAAGACTCGGAAACCCACTTTTCGGGTCGATCTTGATATCTATGTCGATGTCGAAGTTGTAGTCCTTGAAGAGATCCTCCACTTCGTTCTTCACTTGATTGGCGATCGCGCTCGTGGAAGATGGCTTCGGAACCACAGGAAGGTCGGTAGGAGCAGGCGATGATTTAGCCTCTGCTGCTTCGGCTTTTTGGCTCTTGGAGGTGCCGGAAACCATCTGAATAATGACATTTTAGATCAACAAGGCCATGACAACCCATACGAACCCTCATTTTGCCACTTTTCCGAGTGAAGGGATCATCCTGGACAACGGACTCTTCGTGAGGTTTACTACCCAGGAACGTCTTCTTCATGTGCTCTCGGTTCCGCTGGTTGATAACGGCGATCTTCTGGACATCTTTCGAGCGCCGGTAGTTAAGCTCCTCCGCTCGCGAATCCAGCTCGTCGATCTCATTCTGAAGCCGACGTGCCTCCTCGAAGTTTCCTTCGGCTTCGGCATCCTGCTTCTTCTTGTAGAGATCGTCCTTCTTCATGGCGAAGTTTCCTACGGTTTTCTTGAACTTCTTCTTCATGTTCACGATCTGAAGGTGAGCGGTGAAACTTGGCCTCAACATTCAGGACAACTTACGTATTCGACGTCGCGTTCGGTCAGAGGGCGAGCTATCAAGGCTTTGATGTCGTTCTCCTTCTTTTCCACCGTATCTGTAGACACCAGAGGAATATCCTAAAAACGGCTTCTAGAAGAAGTACATACACTTCTTCTCACGTTGTCCCGCATGGAGTCGGTCCATTTCTGGAACTCCGTGTCGGTGAAGTCGGAGTTCGACACGAACGCCATCCGGTAGACCCGTTCGTCGTTTCCATGGCGCAGCTTCAAACCCAAGTTGGTTCGGGTCTCCTCCAGCTGGTAGACCTTGGCCGTTTCGACAACGTCGATGATCTGCGCGACCTAAAGTAAGGAGGGTTTAGTAAGTGTATGTGGTCTTCAATCAACGTCCTCAACACGGACAACGGCGTCATAAGGAGTACAAGGACTCTAGAAACCCGACTCGGCAAGAGAATCAAGCTTTAAAACACCATTTCCTTTCCGACCTACCCGATACACTGATTTTCCCTGGTTCGATCCAATTCCAATACGCACAAAGCAGCCGACGACGTACTGCTTGAAGAACGGGGTGTGGCAGAACTGAGAGAGCTTAAAGCGAGATAGGCGGATGCGGCTCAATTCCTCCTTGGTCTCGATCTAAAGCCATGTGGTAGAGAAGAAGCTAAGGGTTGCCGTACCGATCGGCGATTCTTCGGAGACGCGGACCTGGACCTGGAGGAGCTACGCGAGGAGGCGGAAGAAGACCTGGAGGACGAGGAGCTGGAGGACTTGTCGTCGTCATCATCACTGTTGTTTCCGAAGATGTCGTCCACCTCCAGAGCACTTTTCTTCAATTCGATTTTCTTCTGCTCGGCTGAAAAATGAGGTTTTGTTAAGAGGAACTGGCGGAATGAAGAAGCCGGTGATGGCCGACGTCGTAGTCCTTCTCCTCGCATCGCAGTGGGCGTTTCGATTTCTTGGACGTTCCGGGGCTCCACGCGGAGCGCCCGCATGGAGCCCCGGATTGTAGAAATACTTGTCATACCTTTTAACTCCTTCTCACTTCTCAACCTAATTTCTTGATTTAACCTTGTCAGCCTACCGTCTTTCTTCTCCTTTCTTTTGGTGAGCAGATCGGCCATAGCGCTCTTCTTCTTCTGCTTGTTCAGTTGCTCCGAAGGCCGGTGATAGTCGACGTCGTAGTCCTCGTCGTCACTCTGGGGCGCGCGTTTTGGCTCCTCCTTGGGTGCGCTCTGTCCTTCTACAGAGATATAGCTCTACGAACGTAGCCACGAGTCGACATACCGCCTTGAGATTCCGGAGCCGAGACCGCGCTTCTCCTCGGGGACGGCGACTTCGAGCGGCTCAATGATTTTCGGGACTTGTTCTTCTTCCTCTGTTGGGCGTCCTCGTCTTCGCTGTCGTCACTGTCGCGTTTCGCCATCTTCTGCGATTTTTTGGCCAGCTTCTGCTGGATCTCGTACCTAAATGTGTTGTTGAAGTAGGTACATTGCATATTAGTTTCTAGTTCTGTCCTTCGTATACTTATGTTAATTTTGAGATGATATTCCCTTCTAAGGCGCTATATCGTCTGCGAATAAAGCTGCTCGAACTTTTGAGAGACTCCATTATAATTGAAATCAAATTGTAACTTCCGGGAAAAGCTAATCTTACCGATGCCTGAGCATATCTCGCTGCTCGAGGCGTTTGAAAATCTCCTGTTCTCGCTCCATCTCGGTCATCTGGTCGAGGCGCTTCCGATCCTCCTCGTCCAGCATGAGATCGTCGCCGTAGGCGTCCAGCTTGCTGGTATGCTCGCCAACATCACTGATCTCCCCGTCGGACCCAGAGTCCGAGGCCGAACGGCGCTGCTTCTTGGTTGAAGGAGGCGCTCCAGCTCTGGACTTCCTCTTGCGGGCGGCCGAAGAAGTTCCCACTTCGACGTCTGAGGCATCTGATCCATCGTCCGACGATCCGCTCTCGATGACAGCGCTGCGGCCGGCAACCGCGCGGGACGGTCGCTGGGACATCTTGATCAGAAGCAACCTGGAAAATGTGGAATTTTAAATTTCACGAGTCCTTCCACGGTTAGGCGAGTGATTCACCTCGACGATTCTAGGCCGAGTTAACACACTGGACGCGTTTTTAATACAGAATGAGAAATCGATATTGCAACGTTGGGGATATCAAGACGCGGGGACGGACAATGGCTACGGGTTTTGACAGGACCACCGATTACATTCAATTCAATAAGCAAAAGATGAAGAGAAAATAAGACCTGACACTTCAACCATAAACTAAAAAGTTTAGGAGATTGTGGGAAGGCTCAAAGCACAGGCTAAAGAATGTGACGTCATTGGAGAAAGACGGAAACGACAAGTTCGACAATTTACTCACAATCAGGAGCATACCACGCTCTGCAGGAAGTTACCTCAGCTCTAGTGCGCGTTTTCGGCTTGATACCGACTAAAACTGACGCAGTTAAAATCAGAATGCGGACACTGGGCTCGGCAGTGTGAAAAATAGAAGGTGCGCAATACGGAAATTGGACAGGGGACAATCCTAAGAAGCATTACAATGGTGAAATCTCGCACGGCTTGGGAGAACTGGCTCCGAAATGGAGGTAAACGTATTTTCAAGAAGAGAAAGCACGGAAAAGTCAGTGGTCAAGCGGGACGGGCGAAGGTTCTTCGAAGACGATGAATGTGTCGCAATAATGTGGTCCCGCAGCGATACACTTGCCGATAGAAGCGACTGCTACTGTTTTGTTGTTCGTTAAGGAGTTCGTCTTCTCGGTTCTGTGCAGCTCTTGCTGAGTCCATGGAGGGTGCCGAGGGCTTCAAAGTATGGATGGAACAGAGGGGCGACCAACCGGCTAGTCTTTTGTACCATCGCCCCAACATTGCGGCTAGAATCGGACGTTTATGCTCGTGACGCAAAGCTACTCTTGTTCTGCCATCAGCTTGAACGCGCAGCATTTATAGGGCGGTGACGACTATTCAAGTAGCCACTGTCCAGGCTGGAAACAGATGGGGGAAAACATTACAAGGCATCTGACTTTTAACCGCTTAGTGGCCATAGATACGGAAGTGGATCCTAAGTGGTATGTCCTATCCTAGCTTGGAACTCCGTATTTAGGGTTAAGGAGCTTTGTATGATTAAGTGCATAAGAGATGGCATCGAGCGAGTCGCCGCCGAGATGCTCCAACTCCGCTCGTAACCTTCCACTCATGGCCACAAGCGCGAGGTTTATCAGAAAGAAATGGTCTGAACTTCCACCGAGGAAGCTTCTGTGTTTAATAAAGGTCTTTCAACCGTTGCCCGTGTTCTTGTCGTCCATTTTTGCGATTGCCAGAAAGGAAGTGAAAAAAGGATTGGGCGAAGGTTGCGCGCGAGATCGAGTTATCGGTGGTGTTGTTTGGAGCGGCGTGTGTCCTTCTTCGCTTTGAGTGCACCCAATTGCAACCTTCGCTCTCAAGAGCAGAAATGGACGAAAGGAGTCTTTGGTTCTGTGCTCTATTATTTGCTTCCTTCTCTCCACTTCTCTGCATTTGAGACGTCTCTGTCTGTGTCTACGTCTCCCCCTCTTCGTTTGGACGTCTTCGGCGATCTCTGATCGCTGGTACCCGATGCTCGTTCGCCTTTCCCTTGGATGACCATGAAGGGTCGTCAATGGTCAAGAAGAGCCATATAAGAGTAAGAGAGATCAAAAAAAGACCCGCGATAACTGTCCCCAGGAGCCGACAGGCGAGTGACCGCTGATAAGCGGTCGAGCGACGGCGCTATCTCGGTGACCTTCCCGCCGGCCGCGACACTTGTCCTTTGGGTTGGCGAAAACCTGCTTGAGCAGCGATTGCGGTTTCGCCTTGGCCGGTTCAGCCTCCTCTCTTTCAGTCGCGCTCCTTCGACGGCAACGCACCAGCCGCCTCCCCTTCTGTGATATTGAGTCCTAATCGGACGCTAATCGAAGCCAAAGCTGTAATCAAAGATTTGGATGATATTGTAAACCCCATCTGAATAGATCTATTTTGATGTTCGGGTCGCCTTTCAATAGTTCTCTGCTCCTTTAAGTGACTCGACCCTCTTTTCAGGAAGATGCGCCTCGCGCTCCTCTTCTTCGCCTTCTTCTTGGGCGCCGCCGCCGCCGAATGTCCTCGGCAGTGCGACTGCTACCCCGCACAGAAGAGGGTGGATTGCCGGAAACGGGGCCTCAGTCGCATGCCTGAAGGCATCCCACGGGATACCGTAACCCTCGACCTGAGGGACAACCAGCTCCACCACCTCTCCATCCACGCACTTCGCGGACTTCCAGCGCTGGAGACGCTCCTCGCCACGAACAATCGGATTCACAAGCTGGATAAGGTAAGTCAGAGGGATAGTTAAGCGAATAAGTCGTTTCCAATTTCAGAACCTTCTGGACGCGCTGCCTTCTCTAAACCGCCTCTACTTGGCCCGGAACAAGATCTCGGAGTTGGAGACGCTCGCGTCGCACACCCACCGTCTCCACACGCTGGACGCACACGCCAACAAAATCTCTAGGATCGTCGAAGGCGCCCTGCTTCACCTCCGCTCGCTCGAGAGGGTCGACCTCCGCCACAACCTTCTTCAGACGATAGATGCCGATTCCGTCGAAGCGCTCATGGGTGCCAAGGAATTCACCCTCGGACGTAACCACTTCAACTGCGATTGTCGGTGAGCTTGGCGACTCTTTGCCTCCTGTAATTCTCCATCTTTAGACTCAAGAAACTTCACCTCCTGCTGGAAGCGAAGAAGGACTCCACAGAGGAGGAGGTATCGTGCTGGAATCCGCCCCACCTCCGAGGCCGCGAGATCGCCTCCTTGGAGAAGGTCCACTTCGAGTGTCTCATCGCGGAGGCGATGGCCACCGCCAACGGACACGTCGTCAGCTGCAAGACCGAGTTCCACAACGACGTCACCTGGATCTTCGAGTAGGAGCAAATGTACCTAGGAATTGTCATTTACCGTGATCCAGAGGCGAAGTGATGAAGGAGGAGCTGCAGGACATCGAGGTGCTGGGCAACGGCTCACTTCTAGTGCACGACGACGACTTCGACGTCGATGACTTCCGCTGCGCCGTACAGTACCCCTCGCGCGCGTCCAAGAAGTTCAGAAGGGCACTCCCGCAGCGAAAGGAGCCGGCGTTCACGCTCGCGCCTCGGGATCGCACCTTCCGTGAAGGGGCTTCTGTGAAGCTGAACTGCGAAGCAGTGGGCCACCCGAAGCCCCACATCCAGTGGTTCTTCAAAGGCCGTCCGATCGAGGAGTCCCTGAAGCACGACTTCGCCAAACACAACTCCGAGATGGTCATCTACCCGTTCCTGAAGCACGACGAAGGAAGGTGAGCTTCTTAGCTACTTATCAACTTCCCATCTCTTACTGTATCTCCTTTAGCTACTCCTGCGTCGCGTGGAACGAGTTCGGACGGAAGGAGGCGCGCTTCCAGCTCCGGATGACTCCCAGCTCGTCCCCGAGGATAGTCGACGCCCCCATCTCCCAGTCGGTGAAGCCCGGCGCACATGTAAGCCTTCCTTAGATCGGGACTTCTTCTACATATTCCTTCTTCAGGTGACCTTCCGGTGCCGCGCCGTCGGGAGCCCGAAGCCTCGCATCACCTGGTTCTTCAACGGAGTCGAAATCGCGAATCTCAAAGGCCATTTAACGGTTAGTCGCTCTTCCTTCTCCCTTCCTTACGATTCTCTCCCTTCTCCAGGTGTCCGACGACGAAACAGAGCTGACCGTGGCGCACGCGACACGCCAGGACCACGGGACCTACTCCTGCATGGCGGGCAACGACGTGGGCGCGATGACGTCCGAGTTCCGGCTGACGGTGGAGATCGCGCACCAGAACGCCATCGACCAGCAGCTGAACGATCGGACGCTCAAGCAGATCGTGCACGAGGCCGAGCGGAACGTGGACCGCGCCATCCACAACACCAAGGCGGAGATCCGCTTCGCGAAGACCACTTCTCCCCACGACCTCATGCGGATCTTCAAGTTCGCCGTGCCACGAACCTCCGACCTGACGCGCTCCCGTGAGATCTACGAGGAGTCCCTCCGCCTCATCCAGAAGCACGTCCAGCAGGGCTTGAGGCTGCCCACGCACCAACTGCCCGGCAACGTCTCCTACGAATCCGTGCTTTCCGTATCGCACATCCAAACCCTCATGGAACTCTCGGGTTGCCAGGCCGGCGTCTTCAAGGACCCCTGCACGAATATGTGCTTCCATTCGAAGTACAGGTAAGCTCTTAGAAATGTACCAAAGAGGAACAAGTAGCCTGTAAGTCGGCAGAGGGCGATTCCTTGTTTAATCCACAACAGGTTCGATGTTTCAACATCCTAATTACGGTATTACAGGGCGTACGACGGGCAGTGCAACAACTTCGACCACCCGATGCGCGGCGTCAGCCAGATGCCGCTGCTCCGGCTTCTACCTCCTATCTACGAGAACGGATTCAACACACCGCTGGGCTGGGACCCCTCCAGGCTCTACAACGGATTCCCACTTCCGAACCCACGGACGGTCTCGCGGCGTCTCATCGGCACTGAGGACATCACGCCCCACCATCGCTTCTCCTCGATGCTCATGCAGTGGGGACAGTTTGTAGGTACGTCAATATCCCCTTCTACGCCTCAAGAGTAGATTCTATGCCTCGAGATTCTATTAAATGCCTCAAGAAGGAGGAAATTCTATTTTTCGAGGGCATGCAGACCATATCTGACTCCAGCTTCTTCTAGATCATGACCTGGACCACACTTCGATGGCGCTATCCCGGCAGACCTACTCCACGGGGGCGATCTGCAACCGGACCTGCGAGAACATCGACCCGTGCTTCAACATTCCACTCCCACCGGACGACCCTAGGCTCCGACAGTAAGTTCTCCTTGTTTGAGATATTCTGGGACACGGGCTTCCTGAGATTCTATGAACCCTTCTGGGCTTGGTCTCCCCCTCTTCTACAGATCATTTCAGCCCTGAGCGCGTCAAGTTCCCCTGCATCGAGTTCGAACGCTCCGCCGCCGTCTGTGGCTCCGGCGAAACTTCTCTCATCTTCCAGAGAGTCGCCTACCGTGAACAGATGAACCTCGTGAGTATTCCAACACGACTAGGCAACTCTTACACTGGTCCTTTTCAGATCACGAGCTACTTGGACGCCTCGAACGTCTACGGGAGCACGGAGGTGGACGCGCTGGACCTTCGCGACCTCTTCGGCGACCATGGCCTTCTGCGCTTCGACATCGTCTCCACAAGCCAGAAGCCCTACCTTCCCTTCGAGCGCGACTCGCCGATGGACTGCCGCCGGAACCGCTCCATCGACAACCCCATCCGCTGCTTCTTGGCAGGCGACTTCCGTGCCAACGAGCAGCTCGGCCTCGCCGCCATGCACACCCTTTGGCTCCGCGAGCACAACAGGTAGGGAACGGATCTTTTCAACTCACAACTGCTAGTACAACTGTATAGGATCGCCACACGCCTTCTCGAGATGAATCCGGACTGGGACGGCGAGCGCATCTACCAGGAGAGCCGAAAGATCGTCGGCGCGCAGATCCAACACATCACCTACGCGCACTGGCTGCCCAAGGTGATTGGCGAAGAAGGCTTCCGGCAACGCATCGGACCCTACGCGGGCTACGATTCCTCCGTGGACGCGTCCATCTCCAACGCCTTCGCCACGGCCGCCTTCCGCTTCGGCCACACCCTCATCAACCCGAAGCTCGCCCGCATGGACAAGGAGTTCAAGACCATCCCACAGGGGGACATTCCCCTCCACGAGGCCTTCTTCGCTCCGGAGAGGCTCCTGGCCGAAGGAGGAGTGGACCCTCTCCTGCGAGGTCTCTTCGCCGCGCCACTTAAGAAGCCCATGTCCCACCAGCTGCTTAACACAGAGCTCACCGAGAAGCTGTTCAAGAAGTCCGAAGACGTGAGTTCCAAGCGAAGACCTCTATCTACATCTTCTGCTTCTAGGTGTCCCTCGACCTGGCCAGCGTGAACATCCAGCGGGCGCGAGATCACGGCCTCCAGGGCTACATGGCCTACCGCAAGTGGTGCAACTTGACAGTCGCCTCCACCTGGGACGAGCTGGCCGTGGACATCCCGGACGCGGGAGTGCGCCAGAAGCTGCGCGAGCTCTACGGCCACCCGGCCAACATCGACCTCTGGGTGGGTGGAATCACGGAGAAGAAGCTGCCGGACGCGCTCGTGGGGCCCACCTTCTCCTGCATCATTGCCGACCAGTTCCGGCGTCTTCGGGACGGAGACCGATTCTGGTAAGGGAGAGTTAACCAATCTACCCACACAAGGCACTTATATCCTAGGTACGAGAACGAGGGCGTCTTCACGCCTCTACAACTCCAGCAGCTTCGCAAGACCTCCTTGGCCAAAGTGCTTTGCAATAACGGCGACGAGATAGACCGTGTCCAGGTGAGGAGGTGCTAGGCCAGCCCAACCTAACCTTATCCACTTTCAGAAGGATGTGTTCCTGTTCGTCGGGGAGAACACGCGCCAGCGGAAGGAGTGCTCCACGCTGGAGGACGTGAACCTGAATATGTGGATGAGCTGCTGCGACGGGTCCTGTGGAGCGCGGGAGGACGAGGGCGTCTCGGAGGCTCAGAAGCGACGTCGGAGGACAGTCAAGAAGTACACCAAGCAGGGAGAGGAGAAGTGCCGCTTCGACGGGAAGGAGTTCGAGCATCTGGAGCAGTGGAGCGTCGGCAGCTGCGTCGTCTGCGAGTGCCGGGTGGGTGGTCCGCGTCCCGACAGGATTCTAGTCCTTTCTTCTTTAGAACAAGAAGGTGTGGTGCACGACGAACGCCGACTGCGCCAACGAGTGAGAGGAACCCGTTTCGGAAGCACGCCGTCCCGCAAACCCCATAAATCACACCGTCCCCTCGACCTTTGTACAGTGTTTACGCTTTCAGAAACCCATGGCTTTGTGGCGTTGAGAATCGGAGGGGGGCGATAAGGAGTGTGGGAGACTTTGATTCTGAAGATCCGATGGATTATCCGGCTGTGAACCACAGGCCTCTAAGTATCCTAATGAGCAATCTGAGTGAGTACGTGAGGGGAAAGCTGGGTATTTCGAAGGCCTTAAAGATGCGGTCATCCTTTCCACCTCGCTCCTTCTTGGGAAGGCGTTTGACACATTTGACACCTGAAACGACCTTGACAATCGGGTTTGACACAAACCTCGGACACATCAACACAACTCGTCACATTCCAGAGTCAAACACTTGTGTCGATATTGTTCGGTGACTTGTGATTTGTGGCCGTTTGTGTCGCAGGTTGTGTCACTCAACGGTTTCCACCATCGGACAGTCGCGGGAGATGCACATATCCCCGGACACAAACCCCAAACACAACTGGAAATAAACCCGCAGAACATTTCTACTTTTGAAGAGTGGATGCTGACGGGGCCGATGCTTCTCGCCTGCATATCCTTCGACAGCGGGCTTCCAAGGAAAGTTTGTTTAGACGGACCGTACAGAAGAAGAGGCAAGGCGCATTGGTACCATCTGTCTTGATATATCCTGGGATCTTTATCTATGTGGATCGGCGGATATAACCAAACCCTAAGGCCACACAGAGGCGATACCGACCAAATCCCGGGCCTCACGCATTTCTGGTCACTCAATCGTCCTGGTGACAACGGATTCGACACAAACCTCAGCCACAGATCACAAGTCACAGACAAAACTCGACATCCTGTTTGTGCTTTGTGTCGATTTGTGTCAACCAGGTTTGTGTCGCCAAAACCGCATAGGCACACAGGATGTCACACCTCCAAGAAGAAGATACAGTTTGACACATCGAGCAC
>KN169801.1:15983-30024 GCA_000757755.1 Steinernema glaseri
AACATCCTGTTTGTGCTTTGTGTTGATTTGTGTCGACCAGGTTTGTATCGCCAAGACTACATAGGCACACAGGATGTTACACCTCCAAGAAGAAGATATAGTTTGACACATCCTGCCTGCTTCAGTCATCGGAGACGGTGTAATCTGTGTGATCCGCTAAGTTCGTCATCCCCTCAAGCCTTCCTCTATGAGGCATTTTCCACTACTCGTGACATGCTCAACAAGGCTCAACTCCATCGATTATCGGAGCGTGGAGAGGGCCAATGTCCTTTCTGTGCGTCGAGTCGTGAAGGAGTTTATTTCGGAAAGAGCGAGAGCATCTGATATGAAGGAACCCGTCGGAGAGGAGAGTGGCGCGGAGTCAAATCTCAAGGGCGCGGGCGTAGGGCGAAGCCCAGTCGCGCTCGAAGACGGCGTCCACGGAGTCGACGATGCGAGAGTCGCCCGCCTCTCCGATGACCAGGCCGACGCCGGCCGTGTTCAAGAAGTAGTCGCCCGCCCAGTTCGACGTGCCTGAAGTGGATTGTTTAGGAAGCACTTGTGCTAAGCTTTGTGTGACGCCCGATAAGGTCTGTGGGGCTATATGGCGACTTACCTATGTAGGCGCGGCTATCGGTGACCATGTACTTGTTGTGGTTGACGCGCGCGTGGTCGATGGCCGCTTGCTCGGGCGTGGAGGGCACCGTGAAGAGTTTCTGAGGCATGATTTGCTTATCGACATAACACTCGAATAACTCACCACTTCTATTTGGCCCTGGCGCGAGCCCATGGCCTTGTTGAAGTAGAGCAGCGAGCGGAGGTAGGCGAACTCGTCGCGGCGGGAATGAGTCCAGTTTCCGACGAGGAGACTCACGTGGACGCCTCTGAAGGCGGCGGCTTTCAGTGCGTCGTCCAGGGCTGGCCAGTATCGGTTCCGGGTCAAGTAGAGCGTTGCGGGGACGTAGTCCATCACGGCTACCTAAACAAGTGTGATTTGGGAGTGTTCTAAGGAATTCTTAAGCTATGCTGGAATGGCCTTCTAAGGGAGTTACTCTAAGGGGGAGAGGGTTGAAGAATGGGACCCTATATCCATGGATTGCGTTTGTAGGTTCCCCCTATGTCCCTCTTCTCCGATGTACCTTGACAAAGCGGCGCGCCTTCTGGATGGAGGACACAATGGCATCGACGTCGTTCTCCCTCCCCTTTGGGTTGAACGGCTGTGGCGAGCTGGAGAAGTAGGTCCGGGCGGGGACTCCGTTCAGCGACAAGTTGAGTGGATTCCTCTCGTTGAAGTTGGTGCGCATGTTCACCGGCCACTTGGGAGGTACACTGGCGCCCGGCTCACCCAGCTTCCAGTAGGCGTGGAAGACCTTGGCCAGGTCGGAAGCCAGGCAGGCGCAGTCCTTCACCACCACTCCGAGCTCCTTCACCTCGGTGAGGGACTTCCAGTCCATGTTGGCCGATCCGAGGTACACATGAGCGCCGTCCACGATCCAGAACTTTGTGTGGAGAACGCCCGCTCCAAGGAGCTGGGAGAAGTTTAGGCTGCGGACCTCGGCCAGGCCGGCGGCCTCCAAGTAGGCCGCGTCGCTCTGGGCCGATAAGTCCGACGGACTGTTCTGTGCGATGCGGATCTACAAAGAGCTTTGATTAAGGGACACATGCTACCCTACTGACCTTGACACCTCTGCGCCCGGCCTGGATCATGCGGTCGAAGATATCGCGGCCCTCGTTTGCGGTCACATAGCCGGTCTTATCACGGAGGTTCCAGTAGAAGACGGCAAAGTCAATGCTCGTCTTTGCCCCGTCCAGCAGCTCCTTCCACACCTCGTAGGTGGACGGGTTCTCCACGGTGGAGTTGTAAACGAGGCCCGTGGGGATAGACTCGACGATGCGGAGAGAACAAGAGTCCAAGCAGACTCCAGTACGCTCGTACTTGCGATCTCCGCCGATGGCCTCGTCGTTGAGGAGGGGGAAGAAGACCACCATGAAGAGGAAGAGCGCTATGATGCAGATGGGGAGGCAGGCCGGTCGGATACAGGAGTTCTTGCAACAGTCTTCCGTCTCCTCCTTCTCCAGCTGGTACCCGTTGATCCGCGTGTCGAACAGGTCCATCTCGAAGTTGGTCATGTCGGCCCGGCCATCGTGTGTCTAAAGGGGAGGTTTTAAGAGAGGATCAAGAACTCTAGGCAGATTCTGGAGGTCACTAAAAGCGCATTGGACTCAATCCAGAAGCCCAAGAACTTTGCGGAGAAATGCTTAAATTTATGGATATGTGCATATGTGGGCGGAACATGCGTCCAAAAGCCTCACGAATTCTTCAGAAAGCACGTAACGTTTTTTGGACTTTTGCCTCTCTAGCTGTAGGAGCATTAGAGGCAAATGCAGAGAAATGGAAATGGAAGGGCGGACCTGATGTGGAGCCAGTCGCTTTAAACCTATCATTTTGTATTATCGCTGCTGTTATTGTGCCATAAAACATATGTACATATAAACAAAAGGGTAAGACCCTCCCCTCCTGGCCACCTTTTCTAAAAGACCATTTTTGTAGTCCAGCGTCTAAGGTAAGCCCTGGAAAAGGAACAGTAGCCAAAACCCTTTTGCAAGTTTCTTCATCTACAGTAGGACATCATAGAGGTTCATGAGAATTGCTTTAAAGGCACAAAACGAAAACATTCAGTAATGTTAGATTAACTTCCTTACCCCTCCACCGAGCTGCTTACTAGATCTCTAAGAATCCGTTATTTAATTAGCTTAATCAGTTCTCAAAGGAAGAATCCAAGGCTGAGCAGCCAGAGAGAGAGAAGAAGGCTCCTATCATTATGCGCCACACTGTTCGAGAATCGATCGATCAAGCGAATCGATCCGAGTTCAATGGAAGAATCGCCAAATAAGATTCGCAAACCTGATTCATATTTTTGGTTCCTTTCGACTCACATTTAGAAACCGAAACATTCGAAAAATGGATTCCATCTTTGTTTGGCGCAAAATTAGAACGCTACTTACGGCTCCTTGCTCCTTCTCGGGCTGCCAAAGCATCGGAATTAGCGAGCGGGAGGCGAACCGGGGACAACAGTGCTGAGTCACTCCGCCGCCGACCTAATGGGTTCCATACGGTCCGGTGGCGGGAGGCGTCGCTGTTTGCTTTCGGCAGCGCGCCGCGGCGACAGTCCAGATCGCGCGGGAAGAGTGTGGCCTCTCTTGTTTTCGTCTCTTTCCGGCTTGGGTTTCTTTACGGGTCAAAAGAACCTTTGGATTTGGGGTTTTCGATTAGTGACCCATTTGACCCATGGATAATTTGGTACCTTTGATACTAATATGAAGACCAAAAGGCAGTGTTATGTAAAATCGGTTGAAGAAAAACGGGTAAAGTAGCAAACGCTTCTGGAGTATTTCAATGGTTTTGAGGTTTTAGAATAATGGATGTTTGCGTCATCAAGAGTTTATAGAATGCACGCTTTGCAGCCTAAATATTTGTACATTAACTCATTATAATCGTCACGGAAATCAACGGAACCAACGATTTCGTTTCTATTTTCTTTTCTCCCAGCAACTTGCAAAGCATTAAATATAATCGAACTACTCCTCGAGCCTTTTGACATACCTTTGCAAGCCCAAGCTCAACCCTCCAATCATGGTTATCATTAAGATTTTTGGAGTTTTTCGTCTCCATTAGACGATTAGATGAGCCAGAGTGGTTCAATTAAAGGGTGAACCTTTTCGATTCAATTTTCAAATTATATTCCTGCCACTATATTGGTTCAATTTGAATTCCTTGCGCTGCCTTCTTATGGCGAAAGCACCAGATACTACCTCGCCCCACGCAGCTGGCCTCCCTTGTTTTCATTGCTTCACCTTATCGGGTTACACCCACTTGCCAAATGAACCTTTCCATTTGGGCTCTGGAATACAGAGCCTTCAGAATAGGTCTTTCTAACCTTCTTCTCACTGTTTGCACAATTAGAAAGGTCAGATTGGCTCAATTTGGACTCTGTTCCAAGGCTCCAAAAGTCAGATTTGAAAACACGGAATTTTCATAGAATACACAAAGGACTCGATTCTGAAACTTCAAAACTCCTAGCTCCAGTCGGGAGAGCTTCTAGATACCTGCAGCTCCTTCCCACCCTGGCGACGTATCGGACACTACTCAGCCCCGAGCAGCTGGCTCACTTGTTTTTTGAGTCCTTTTTAAGTTGGAGATCGGGTTTCACCCACTGGCCAAACGAACCTCTCCAATCGGGATCATGATTCCGGGCACAGAGAGACGGGGAGGCAAGAGGCGCGAGGATTAGAACGTTGACAGCGCCGGCGTGATTATAAGGAAGGAGGCGAGCGAGAGCGGACGCGCGCCGCCGGGGGCGAGATTGCGGCGCGGGACACGCGCGCCATCGGCAGATTTGCGGATTTCCCGAACGTCCAGTCGGACGACGCTTCCCGGGCTACTTACGATCATCGGGCGTTCGGAGCGGCGGAGCCGAGCGGCGAGGGAGTGCACTCGCTCGACGATTCATTCCATCGACGGGGAAAGGCAATTTGTTAATTATTTATGGCTTTCGACGAAGCACGTCCACTTGGAACAAGTGGGGACTGTCGGCCGGTGGAAGGACACTGAAACTATAATTCAAGGTGGGAAAGAGACTTTAGAAAGGGTTTACCGTAACCCAGGAGTAGGTCGGACACAAAGAATAGTCCCAGAAGTTCATTTTTGTGAATCCAACATTTTCAGCCTATATGTTTTGTTAGATTGCATTCATAGACTGTAAGTGCGTTCCTCATTTAACCAAACACTGGAATAAAGGGCAAAAATTGAAGTAAATATTTACTCGTAGCCATAATTATGTAGAAGACATCCCCAAACCGTACAACTCTAGTGGGGTACAATATCCAAATCCGAGCACTCTAGAAAGAGGCCATTAAAGTTGGGCATTTGGAACGGTGGTCCAAAAATAGAAAATAACATTGTTTGAATGCCAGTAAATAGAGCATAATTCAAAGTGAAAAAGAGACTTTAGAAAGAGTCTACCGTAATCAAGGAGTAGGTCGAACATGAAGAATAGTCTTAGAAGTTTATTTTTGTGACTTCAGAAGTAGTACAACTTTCGCGAACTGTATGTTTTATTAGATTTCATTCAAAGGCTGTAGCTGTGTTCCTCATGAAACCATACACATGAATAAAGGGCAAACATTGAAGTAGACATCCACGTGTAGCCATAATTATGTAGAAGAAATCCGAAAACTACACAACCCTAGTGGGGTATAATACCCAAATCCGACCACTTTAGAAAGAGACCATTAAATGTGGGCATTTGCAAGGCACGGTCACCCAAAAATGGAGATAAAGATCGTTTGAATAGCAGTAAATATAACATAAATTTATATAGTCCGATGGCATCTTTGCTGTTACTGAACGGCGAAACGAATTAATAATATTTATGGCTTTCTTTGCGGTTTAAGTCCGTCTTAACCGTCTTATAATAAGACACTTTGGTCGACTGACTGGCTCGGATCCCACAGCGCTGCATTGGATCTCAAAGCGATTGTTTCTCTTTGGTATCACTTCTTCACTATGCCAAAAATTCACTATGCCAAAACGAAGCTCTAAAATATGATGTCAACCACCTGATTCCGCATGATTCTAAAGCGGGTGATATCTCCGAAGCAGAGTATCTTGAAGCTACTTTTCCACAGGTTTGCCCAGAACCGGACGAGATAACTGCATCATCCTAGGTAGATGTATCTTCTTAAAATGTCTTATCAGTGCGCTTGAGACATTGACAGCTGGATTGGTTTCCACAGCGTTGCTTTCGTTCTATGAACTACAGTATCCTTCAATTACAGTATACAGTCTCTAATGGAGTTATCCCGTTCCAGTTTGATGCCTATCTACTTATTTGTAAGCTAGGGTCTCAAAACGATTGACCGATCCCTTGGAATCACCTCCAAAAATCGGCAGAATATGGTCTTCTGGCGCAGGCAGATCGTCGAGTCCCAAGACGATCCGTCACCTGGTGGAATCTCCTCCGTGGACACCGTCGGCCAGGAACGACACTCTGTTAATGATTTATGGCTTTCCACGAAGCACATTCACTTGGAACAAGTTGTCGGCGCGCATCGCACCCGAATCCTTAGAGGTGAGGTGAAAGGTCGCTGTGGGACGATGAGACTCCGGGGATCCGGCACACGTTATTTACAAGTGGTGTATAACATAACGTAACACAAGCATCGTAACTTTGAACAATGTGAAGAGAATAATTTAGTGGTAGAAGAACGTGAAGAAGATGGGCCCGTTCGGCGATGTTCGACGTGGTAAATGCGCACCGCTGAAGGAGCTCGGGACTATTGTGTGATGTGAAGGATATACACGAGAATGTAGTTCAACAATTAACAACGGGCCGGGCTACTCGGCTGCCTCCTCGGCGGCGGATTCTGCGGCGGCGGCCCGTCCCCTCTTGCGAGGTGGCTGCTTGGCTTCCGGCGTTGAGACTGGGCGCTTCTTGGACTTCGACTCTGCAGAGGGATTACGGTAATCAAGGATTGGAGTTGATTAAGGGGAAGGTGGAAGGAGTTTGGAATTTATAAGGGTTTCATGTGCTTTGGGAATCTCAAAGGCTTTGGGGATGGTATGCCCTCTGGGGGAAGAAGGGTCCAGAAGGAAGTGCTTGGCAACTCACCGGTGGCCTCCTCATCAGCCGACTTCTCTGACTCGTTGTCGTCGAGCTCCATCTCGCCTTCGTCCTCCTCGGACTCCTCGGCTGCCCGGGAACGTGTCGACCGGCGGCCTCCCCTGGCCCCGCGACCCGCGGCGGCGCCTCGCCCGCGCCCCCGGCCTCGTTTCGCTCCTCGGCCCGACACGCTGGACCGGCGCTTCTTGGAGGAAGATCCGTACTCCTCATCGTCATCGTCGTCCTCCTCGTTTTCTTCGGACTCCTCGCTACCGGCGGCTGCTTTCCTACCTGAAGAGAAGGGTTGGTCATTTGGGGTGATGGCCCTCCATCTATGAAGTCATGAAACCAACTCTCAGTACTCTGGATACTAGGAAGACCCTTTGGTAACCCCTTTGGTCCAGGCTACCCTACCCTAAATACAGTACCTTTGGTCGCTCCTCGACCCCTTCCTCCACGGCCACGGCCTCGAGTTCCGCGCTTCTTGGCAGGAGTGAGCCCGGCAGACCCAAGCTCCTCGTCATCGACTTCGGCGACTACGGTAGCCGCGTCGGGATTCGCGTAGTCCACACGCCTCGTCGTGGAGCGTCGGGGGCGCGAAAGACTCAGCGGCTTCTCGTCGTCCTCGAACTCAGGCTTCTCTTCCTCCTACAGGACGCTTCTTTAAGGGACGCACACAGAAGCCATCGGTACCTTGGGCGCCTCGGCGGCCTTCTTGGTTCTCGTGGAGGTTCGAGGGGTCGGCTCCGCGGCGGCCGCACGTCCTCGGCCTCGTCCCCTTCCGCGCTTCGCCGGTGGCGGTGCTGCTTCTTCTTCTTCGTCAGCCTTGGGCTCCTCCTCAGCCTTCTCGGGTTCCTCTTCCACCGACTTCTCCTCGGCTTTGGGCTCCTCGTCGACCTTCTTCTCCTCTTCGGTCTGCGCCTCTTCGGGCTTCTCCTGCTCGGATTCCTTCATGTCCACGTCTTCAGACGCTTCCTCCTATTAAGAAGGGTTAGGAATGGCCTATGGGTCTCTACGCCTACCTTCTTCTCATCCGTCGGTTCCTTAACGGGCTCGGCTGGTTCACTGGCTGCCGTCTCCGCCTGAAACTGACCTTAGAACTACTTCTACTTCACAGGATGTACCTCTTTGGAGTCCTCTGGTTCTTTGGGTGCCTCGGGCTCCTTAGGGGCCTCCTCCTCGGGAGTCTCCTCTTCTACCTTGGGCGCCTCCTTCTCCTTCTCTGCAGGGGCAGCTTCCTCCTTGGAGACATCGGCCTCCTGAGGTGCCGGCTCGGCCTCCTTGGGCTCCTCAACAGGAGTGGGCTCCTCGACGGGCTTAGGCTTCTCGCCCTCGTCGTCTTCTTCAGCGATCTCGAGTTTCGTCTCGTCGTCCTGTTCGCCACCGACACTTCCGTTCTGAGAAGTGGGCACCTCGGCCGGCTTGCCCTCCTCCTTCTCCGCCGGGTCGGCTAAAGGCGTCTCCTCACTCCCTGTGGCGTCAGCCTCTCCCCCACCTTCTTTCTGGGTGGCGGGCTCCTCGGAGGGGACTTCGGCGGACTCCTCGACGGCCTGGGGCTGTTTTTCGGAGACGCCCTCGAGGGTCACTGGAGCTGACGTCTCTTCAGTGGACATCATCTGTGGAAAGCACACAAGTAGGAACCGGATAAGTGTGCCTCGGAGCGCAAGGAGATAGCACAGGAAGGCACTTTGCAACTATGGTCAAGGGGTGTCAAAGAGGCAGAGTAGGTGCCAAAGCGGACCCACACAAGGAATGATCATGGCGTGAAGAAGTAGGTGCCAAATAGAAGACGCGACGACGACATGTAGGTACAAAGCGGAAAGTGACAAGTAGCCAAGTGCAAGTAGGCTGGGCCGGCGATCTTCGAAAAACAAGATGACAACAAGTCGCAACATGGGGTGAAAAATAAATTGCGCGCGCGGGAGAGGAGGTAAAAAGCGGCGAAGTGCGCGCCGAGGGCGAAGGGCGTCGTCCCGCGCGCAGAGGGCAAAACAAACAACACAGCGCGCTAATGAGCACGCATAAAATACGCGCCACATCCATTTCAACCGGCGGCACGATGCCAACTTTCCATCGATTCGCCTTCGTACTGTGCGCGCCTCTTTTAGGGCAGGTTCTTTCGCGGCGGGACCCGCCGCCCTTCGAACGCGCGCGCCCGGTTTTTAGGCCAGGACGCGGGCCTCAGGACTGTCGCCGATCGATCGGTGAGTGGTCCCCGATCGGGCGGGCCCCCAAGATCCGCGCGGGAACCGGTCTCGCCGAAGACGCAGGCAACAGGGCGAGAGCATGTACACAGCGCATCGATTGGCGACGACGACGACGACGATCGTCCGTGTTACAGCGCGGAACACCACACCGGTAGATATGCCGGCAATCACTCGGTGTCGCCTCGGAACGAATATTAGATAGGTGGCTAGGGCGTAGGTCGTATACTGTACCGGATATTCGGCCATAGAAGGTTCTTATATGTGCGAAATTTCCCAAAGTTTGACATGTTGGGTTGACGTCATCTAGGCGCTCCCTGTGTTGTGGAATATTCGACTTTTGCTTTCGGAACTCCGCTGTAATAAATATTTGTTTCAAATTGCTAATTTTCCGAATTGATAAAGGGAGGAACATGTTAAGGCTTCTTCTAAAGTTGGACTTAAGGCTGTAAGATAGTGAAAAGTTCCGGATTATTGATTTGGGCCTAGGCATACCGTATGATCAATAAAATGTCGAAATAATTGACATTCGAAGGTTGAGAAATTTCGAAATCGGCAAGGAGTGTTAGTCAGTGCTTAAGGAATCAGAAGGGAAGCGTACTCAATACTTGACTGGCTGGTTTCAGCTTCTTGACCTGTTAGGTTTCAGGAGGTGGGAATTAGAAGGATTAATAGGATTTGATGTGTTTCTTGTTTTTAGTGAGAGTAAGGTTCACATCGAGGTGAATTTAATCTTGAAACTCTAATTAAAATTGGACTTTTTGGGGATCGGTAAGATTAAATGATTAAAAAATATCGATTTGACGTCAAATCTAGGTCAAAGTGTATGACACGACACATAAGTGAGAGCAGTATAAGTATAGGGCTCATTATCTGCCTACTTTAGGCGTTTTCGAGTGGTTAAGTTCACGAGCTAACTGCTTCACGCGTTCCAGTTCTCCACCCATAGGTACCCACATTTCGCACTTTCAGATGCCTCCCAAGACGGAGACGTACCGCCGGATTCGGCAAAGGATGCGCCGCTCATTGGGTTACGGTAGCAGACGTATGGACTCGTTGACCCTCCCTCTCTCTGGTAGGTTCACTGGTTTCAACCACATCCTCTAAGTGAAGACGTCTTCAGAGATGGTCGTGGACTACTTCGACCGCCGCGCCCCTTACGACTACTTGGACATGGATTTCGCCGCACAACTTTCTCGGTAAGCGATGGGTCAATTCCAAAAATTTTTAATTTTAAACTTTGAAAATATATTCAAAAGAGGGTGACCATCATTTGGCCCATTTTTGGCATCTAGGGTCGGAGCAATATCCGAAGCTTCTTTCCTCACATCCTTAGTTTTTCATTTCCTATTCAGGGACGGCTGCCTGGACGCCTGTACGATGCTTGTGGCTATGGTGTATATCGACCGAGTCCGTGGTATGGACCGGAGCTTCTTCGACGAGTCGGACGCGTCGGAACTCTTCCTCTCGGCGCTGGTGGTCGCCTCCAAGTACCTGCAGGACGGCGGCCTCGACGAGTTTGTGTACAACGACGAGTGGGGCGCGGCCGCGTCCACCTCCACAAAGCGCGTCAACGAACTCGAAGTGCAACTGCTTAACGCCCTGGTAGGCTCAAAACACATAAAGGGAGACAAGGGATAAACATACTGTAAAACAGGAAAACAATGACGCGCGTGGGAGGGGAGATCAAAAACTGAGGGCGGTAGGGAAGAACCTTCTCTGGATTGCTTTTACAGGGTTAGAACCTAGGCAGCTCATTAGTAACCCTCGCGTAATATCAGGCTGCTTGAGGCATTGTTAGAACTCTTACACCGCTCAGGGGAGATCATGAACAATGCTTTACAGGGTTAGAAGGTTAAGCTTGGTAAGCCTAACATAGTCCTGAAAACAACCATGTAAGACAGGGCGGTAAGGAGTACCTTTTCTGGATTCCTTTATAGGGTTAGAACCTGGGCAGCTCCTTAGTAACCCTCGCGTGATATCATGCTACTCAAGGTATTTTTAGAACTCTCACACCGCTCTATTCAAATGTATTGCGTGTAGGGGAGATCAGGTACGGGTTACAGCTTAAGCCTAACACGGCCCTGAGCAACCCTTCCCTATTCTTGCCCTACTACAACCTAAACCCTTGCAGACCTGGAACGCCAACGTGAGCGACGTAGAATTCGAACAGAGCCTCGAGTCCTGCGAGCGCTGGGTAGCCCGGCGCGCCCTCCTCCGGAACGGCTTCTGCACCTACAACGAAGCCCACGTCCTCTCGGCACGCACGGCCTTCTCCGAGTGGCGCTCCCTCCTAGAATCCGTCGCCTTCGCCTGCGCTGCCATCGCCGCCGTCTACGTCGCCTCGGTCATCTCCCTCTACACGGCCATCCACATCGCCCGGACGAAGCACCTCACTCCCTCCGACTCCCATCGACACACTACCGTACCCCTCCACCGCACTACCGTATCCCACGAACCGCTACTTCTCCGTCTCGAGGAGAACTCGACGGCGTTGAGGAACCGAGGATTCTCAGCGGAAGACGGTCTTGAAGCGCTCGCACGCTCCTTGGTTCCATCGACGGAGCCCGGCTACTGCTACCCTCTTTGCGACCTCGACATACGGGAGAACGTCACTTCGTTGCGGGACCAACGCGTGGTGCTCCAGCAGCACCTTCGCGTCCCGATTGCCCTCCGATCAAACTGATCGTCCGTTTGGCGAAAATAAATGCTTTGTTACTGTTTTCACACCCAGAGCTGCTTAATGTCCCGAATTTTTGGGAAGGATTTTGTGTCGGGACCAGCTCTGTTCACAGTGACATTCAAAAATAAAATTAAAGGTCAAAGATTATGATGAGATACAGAAGCAACGAAGATCAAACTTATACATCCTTTTACATCCTTTTGGAATCTATTCTATTCGAAGGTTATCCGTTCTCTGGTCGGCTGACTACGGTAGAATTTTAGGACCTAAGGTTCCAAATCTTGAGCCCCATTTGTCCGTGTGACTTCGAAGACCTCTTCCCGTCCCTATCTCAACATCTTCAGCCAGCTGACCGGCCTCTCCGACGAAAATAAACGTTCATTACTGGTCCAGAGTGTAAACAACTGAGATTCACGCGTGCACCGACCCCAACAGAAACAGAAATCAGCCCTCGGACTCTTCTTCGCGGCTCTCGCCCGACGAGCTGGACGAGGAGCTCGACGAGGAGTCGCGCTCCTCGCCCCGATCGGAGCCCTCCTCCACAGGCTCCTCGGGGAGGGGGTCGTCCTCGCCTTCTATGTCGATCTCTTCGTCCTCGACCTCCTCTTCCTCCTCCTGCTTCTTCTCGTGGGCCGAGGGGTGTTCGGAGAGGTGTTCGGAGGGGTGCTCCGAGAGGGTCTCTTCTTGATCGCCGTCCTCGGCGTCCTCTTCTTCTTCGTCGTCGTCGTCGTCAACTTCCACTTCCTCTTCGTTCTCGCCTTCGCCGTCGCCTTCGTCCGACTCGTCTCCTATCAGGATCTCGTCGAGACCCAACTCGTTCTTCCTGAAAGTACAGTATAAGCATACTATCCAGATTCCGGGACTTTTGAGAGAGGCCAATGTTTCGCACTTACAGCTTCTTGATCTCGGCGATCGAGGGTAGCGGCGTGTCCACAAAGAAGGAGGGGTAGCACTTGCGGATGAACTCCTTCACCTCCTGTGCCCACTTGAAGCGATTGTCGATGGGCGTCTGCGTGGACTCGTGGGCGTCTCTGATGTGCCGGGAGAGGAACTCGCGAGAGTTGTGGCCCACGCCACAACGAGGACACAAGTAGAGGTCGAAGCCGTCCATGTGCTCGATGGTCGCGTGCTCCGACATCCGATTTGGCAGCTTCCCGCACAGCTGAAACTCAGGCGGTTGAAGGAGGAGAGAGGTCTTCGAAAAAAAGAGCGAAAGGCAAAAAGAGCGAAAAATTAAGATTTATTTTTTTATTAAAATATTTTGATCTGCTAGTAATTCTACCGTAAGTGAGTCTCTCGCAGTGAGTCAGGTTAAAGAGTTTTGGCGTTAAATTTAATTTTAATTTCTCGCTCTTTTTTTGCTTATCTGTCCGGTGTAGGTCTTCAAAGTGGACCCACCTCACAGTGCGCCACTTCGTTCATCTTCCTCTTGAAGTAGAGCGAGCCTCCAAGCTTCACGCTCAGCTCTCGGAGCTTGGCCACGTGGTTCCTCTTGGTTCGCGAGGCCGGCTTCCTGCGGCCGAAGATACGGTAGAGCTGCGGCTTCTTGGACTTGGTGGACGAGGAGGTGGAGGCTTCCTTCTCCTTGGGCGGCGAGTCGGCCGTCTTAATCTTGAGGCCACTGGTCGAGATCTTGAGGGGCTCTACGCGGCGCTCCTGATCAACGATGATCTCCTCGTCCTCATCTTCGTCCTCCTCCTCCTTGGGCTCGCTCTCCACTTGCTCACTCGTGGCCACGGAGTCCGCGTCGTCGAGGGGCTCCAGGTCACCTAGAGGATCCTCCCTCATGGGGAACTTCTTGGGACGTCGGGCGTCGTTCGTGAAGAGCGCGTCGATGCCGAAGCACTTCTGCGACATCTGCTTGATCTCGCGGTGGTGGTAGTTGATGGTGTCCTCGACGCAGTTCTCGTCGCCGTGCTCCAGCTTCCCGTGCCTCTGCACGCTCTGCGAACGGTCGTGGCCGAAGGAGCAGTGCCGGCACGCGTAGCGGTTGATTCCCAGGTCCTTGGCCATGTGCCAGAGGATGTGGAAGCCACGGATCTGTAAAGAAGGGGTGTCAGGAGGGAGACCTACTCTGGACCTACCCTGTTCAGGAGGGACTTCTTGCACAGTTTGCACTCGATCATCTGATCGTCGCTCAACTTCGAGGGATCGACTTCTACAAAGCTCGTCTTAGGCGGCTTCGACGTTGATGCCTCGAAGGAGGGCGCCTTCCGCTTGGCGACGCGCCGTTCATCCTGAAATTAGGACTGTACGTGAGATCGGTGAGTAAACCGCGATGAGTATGTTTTATTAAGCAGACTCTGCTGGTTCTTTTAATACCAAAAGTGCTCAGCTTGAAAAAAAATTATCATCATTTGGACACTACCATCGAATCTGTTAAAATCGCGAAGGGCAAAGGTAATTTTTTTTACCTTTTTCCTTTATGCTTTAAAAATTTCATAAAGCTGTCCAGTGGCCTCTATTGCATAAAGTAAGGTGTAGAAATCTCTTGCGAATTAAAGGATCCAATT
>KN169801.1:30097-41566 GCA_000757755.1 Steinernema glaseri
TAGACAATTCCGATAATTTTCCAAAAAGTTATGCCTCTTTTAATTGCGTCACAGTTTCGGTGACACACCCTGTACATTCGATTCTCTCCTTCAACCTACTTGGTAGTCCTCGGCCTGTTGTTGGTCGTAGATGGCCTGAGCCTCGGCGGCAGTGGGTCCTGGCGCGTTTCCAGTGGTTCCCAGCGTCTCCATGGAGAGCTTCTGGCAGAGTTCGAAGAGTTCGGAGGTCCGGTCCTCGATGAGGTTCGGCTCTATGCGGCCGTGCACCTTGACCATGTGGTTCTCCATCTGGTCCTTCCTGTAGTGTTGGACCGTGCAGCCAGAGAACTTGCATCGGAAGCGGTAGGTCTAAAGCAGGGCGTAAAGACGGGCCTTACAACGCCGACCTACATTGCTGTCCTTGCTCAGGTGGAAGTACATGTGCATCTGACGAGCTCCGGCCGTCACCGGCTTCTGACACCGCGAGCATAGCCCGAGGACGCGCTTCTTCGCCGTGCTGCAAAGGAACTCATTTAGTGTCACCAGAAATGTCATCGGGTCAACCCGAAAATTTTGAAAAAGAAAGCTTAACTCTTTCGGAAAAGCTCCTTTTTTCGTGTTTTTTCTTATTTCTAATCTTGGTGGTTGGATGAACAAAATGAAAAGAAAAATTTCAAAAAAATTGGTTCATCTTTCGAAAAAACGTTTGGGTGAAGTTTTCGGGTCATTTTGACCCGAAAAAGGGGTCAGAACGTTTTTCCGACCAATATTTTCCAGAATTTACAATTTTTTAAATTAAGGTTGTTCCTTCAGCCGTTAAGGTTATAATTAAAAAAAAAAAAGAAAAACGAAGCATTCTTGATAGGGTTAACCCGCTTTTTTCGAAATTTTCGGGTCGACCCAATGACAGCATTGCTTGTCACCTACTTGGTCTTCGGGTTGATCTTATTGGTTCCACGACGACGGGGTGCCTGCTGGAAGGTGCTGCGGGCGACGGGCGTCGTCTTCTCGGAGGAGGAGAACAGCGCGGCGACGTTCCCAAGAAGGTCGGAGGAGGTGTCTCCGTGGAGGTCGATGCCCGAAGTGCCATCGTAGTCGAACTCGGGCTTAGGCACCTTAGCCGCGGCGCCGAAGATCGTGTTCAGCTGGAGGTTCGTCTCGTCGTCCAGCTCCTCCTCGTTCCCGAGCCCGGGCTCCATGCCCCCGTGGCCTTCGGTGACGTTGGATTCGCCGTCTCCTAGATCATCCGTCATCTGGATGCTCATGTCCTTGTCGAAGCCGTTGATGCCGTTCAGTTGCGGGAACCTACAGTAACCCGATGAGCGAGCAAAAGATCCTTTGGCAACAAACCTTTTGCGTGAGCTGTCGCCCTGAAGGAGGTCGTTTCCTGACGCGAAGGAGGAGATGTTGGAGGTGCCGCTCTGTTCCCGCAGGAGCGTCTTCACATAGCCGTAGAGCGAGCGGTCCAGCAGGACCTGGAGGGTGTGCTTCGCCTTCGGGTTGTCGAGGTAGATGTACTGAAAAGAAGGAGATGGTTTAGCGCTCGATAGTTAGGAACCTTTATGTTCCAGGCGGGACCGAGGCCCCGGCGCTGCTCAAGGAGTTCAGTGAAGGGATCCGGACAGTTCCTCACAGGATTTACATACGATAAAATCATTACATACGGTAGTTTACATGCGAAAAAATTATTCTAAGCTTTGAAGTGGCTCGAAGTGATCCGCTAAGGATTCCTATCCCAAATTGTACCTATTACATGCTTTTAAAGATGATCCAAATATTTAGGTTTTTAGATTCAAATCTAATAAAATGCCCGTAAATTTAATTTTTGATGAAAAGATGAAGTTCCTAGACCCTTTTGTGCCTTACTCGATTGGAATTCCCTTTGCGGTGTGCGGAGTGGAGATGCTCGCGCATCTGTGAATCCGAAGCGCGCTCGCTGTTGCACACGGGACATACGAAGGGGAGCCAGTTCAGATGCTCCGTCTTGATGTGGATCTGCAAAAGCTGTAGTAGCAAAGATGACTAGAGGGTGTCGTACCTCGAGGTCTTCACAGCCGCCCTTGGGAAGTCCACACTCGGTGCAGCGGAGTGGGATAAACTGGTGTCCCATGGGGGGTGCCACCAGAGGGAACGTGAGGTCGATGTCTTGAGAGAAGTGGGAGGGCGTGAAAGGCCCTGCTGAAGAGCCTAATCCGTCGGTGTCCGAGGGCCAGAAGCCCGAGAGGGTATCTCCGTTGGCTCCAAGAAGCTGAAAGGGGAAGGCGTTAGGAATGATCTTCAGTGGTCGAATCTATGTTGGATCTCTAGCTAAGGATTCTTCTACTTGTGGGTATCTCAACGGTAACTGATCTTAGGACAAATGACGACATGGATCTGAACAATTTTTGCATCTCCATGTACTTAAACTACCTCGGAGGACAAGTGGTCGGAGGAGGACGAGGATCCGGCGGCGAATCCGAACTGGCGAGGCAATCGATTGGCGTCGCCGCGCAGCATCGTTTTACCCATCGCTCGGCGATGGTCTTTGTCGAAGGAGGCGGAAGGAGGTAGGTGGTCCGTCGCTTCGGGGAGGAAACTTTGGACCTGAAGGCAGAGAAGGAGACGTTGGAGGGCTCTTAGAGTTATGGGGACTCGGAAATGCTTTCACGGGAGATGAACTGCTCCTTCAGGATAGAACCGACGGACCGTGGATAACCTGGTTTGAAAGGCTGAACCACGCAGGAGGTGAGGAAGGGCAAAGAGGATAGAAGAACAACAAACAAGACCCTTTCGAAGGAGAAGTGGGTGTCTGAAGCCAATGGCTTCAAAAAAGCTTCGTTAAATCGAAGCTTATGGCTTGAATATAGAACAAGACTCTCGAGATCTTGAGGAGATTTTTGCTCCTGAACGGAACGTTAAGTCAGACTTTGGAAAAGGAGACTTCGATAGACTCAATGAACCACTTATAGAATTCACTACAGTCTTTGCCATTCGTTTGAACCACGGATTGCGAAATTTTGAAATTTTTGAAGGTGGTGGACATATGTATACAAGACCAAGGCATAGACGAGAAGCCATGAAACATGACACTTTAGAGAACAGGATCCAGAGTTACGAAGAGAGAGACGTAAATTTGGGAGTTCGGTGACACGGAATCCTGTCTTTGGGTCCAGTCGAGAGATAGAAGGGACCGATAATAGACCGAGACAGAGACGAAACCCAGACAGAGACGAGACAAGAACAGGCCCCTTGGGAGTCTGTCTAAGAAGAATTCAGGCGCCTGGAGGCACTTGGAGGCTCCCCGGACTCTGGAGAAGGCGACGGTGGGGCACCCTTCGCAGTCGGCGGAGTTTGGAGACACGGAATTTGGAGAATATCTCCGTCGTCGTCAGGTCACCCGACGCGTCTGATACGGCGGTCGTCGGCGACGAGAAGGGTCCGCGATCGATAGCGTCGCGGCGTCAGACTCCTCTTCGAATCTCGCCAACCGGGGACGACGACGAGTTCCGCCGTGAGTCACGGCGCCCTGAATCAGAACGGCCACTTGACGAGTGGCTTTCCGACGCCGGCGCTGGAGATAAGTAAACAGGCTGAAGGAGAAGGAGAAGGCGATGGTGGTGAAGGAGACGGGACGCGAGGCAAGAGGCAGCACCGTCGTCTCCGTTTGTCCTTCGCGTGGCGCGTTCCTCTCGGCGTCGTCGTCCTCGTCGTCACCAGATCGACTCGGCGACAGCTGCTGCGGCCTCGTCCTGCCACGACGCCTCCGCCTTCGCCTTCTCCAGATCTCCAGGCAACAGCTCCAGCGTCCCGGGGCGCACCGAATCCGCGTCCGCTCGCGGATCCTCCGGTCGAGGAGGCGAGGATAACGGCGAGTCGCAAAGGTCACACACGGAAAATCGATCGTCGGCGCTTTCTGTTTCTGCCCGGACAAACGACGTCGGAAGTCTCGCGAAAGTCGCCGGCGCCTTGATTAAACCGCGCCCCAGGGTTTCGTCGCGGGGATCGTCAAGGGCTTCCCGAAGCTCGCCTCAGGGCACCGTACCCCGAGAAGGAGAAGCGCCGACGAAGGGGGAAGGGGGAAAACAGGTGTGGTGCGCTTGGGACAGAAGGTCTAAGAGGATCTGGAGAGGATTTGAGCTTTCGGGTTATCGAGGTGGATGCTAAGGATGGAGACAAGTGGGAGAGCTTCTTGACTTGTGTCGGGTAGGAACAAGGTTCTTGTGAAGTGAATGACCTGACCTGAGGTGGTACTCTAAGACCCTTTTTTAAATATGGCTAGTGTTTTTGCAACATCAGTTAAATGTTCCTAATTTTTAAAGATATTTTTGTGAACTGTGGGTTCTTCTACTTGCAACATCCCCAAATCGAGGAAGTCGGGACGTTAGGAACATGTGGTGACCATATGATAGAACAGCCACTAGATTCCCTTACAAAAATTCTGCAAAATTTTTGAGTTCTTTAAACTGTGGTTTGTTCCGCTTGGAACATCCTCAAATCGAGGAAGGCAAAACGTCAGGATAACGACGACCATATGTATAGATAGAAGAGATACTGAATTCTCTACAAGCAACTACCGGAGGTACATGGAAGTAGTGCGCGGATGGAGCAGGAGCCTCTTAGGTAGGGCCAACACATTAGTGTTTATGTTTTTCTAAGCCCTAGCGGGATCTTCTTCGTTTCCAGCTATAGTAAAAATCGGCTTATCTGGCTCACAGAGCTTATTTTTGTCAGATTAACCTTAAGGAATCCTTCTCGCCCAGCAAGATTCGTGCAATGAGTGAGTTCTGGGCGGAACTGCGAAGAATCGAACTATCGAGTCACAGCTTCCAATAGGGTCCTTTAATCGACGGAGTAGTAACGGCGGCAGGGAAAACATGTGGCGACCACATGAGAGACGAGTCACGGGGTTCCGTCCTTGGGAGACGCTCGGGTCACGGGATTCGAGATGCGAATTTTTGCTCCAAAGTCGCTGGGCTGTTTTATGAAGAGTATTAGATGTAGAAGAAGGTGTATTATACCTATTCTACCTGTGCAAGCACAATTACAGCCGAAGAAACCGCACAGCGACTGGATTTGTCTCCTTCGATGCTCCTGGAGAGACTTCTTTCCGAAGATGTGACAGTGCAATGGTCCAATCTGGTTTTAGCGCCTCATTGGATCGGAATTCCCGTCCCTCCACTTCTTGTCAAAACGGAGGCATTAAGGTGGAAATGCAGAAGTCTGAGAATAAATTAAATAAATTGTCACCTTTTGATTGCTTCAATGTTTGCAGGATACGGGAGCCGTTCTGGAAAGAACAGGCTCATGGCATATTGGTGGGAAGATGTTGTGTTCAGAACCATATGCTCGGAGGAAGGAGAAGGCCACTTGTCCTAGGACGGCACAAGGTCGTTCGTGTCTGCTCTTTTATGAATCCTTTAGGTTAATTGACAGCCAGTAAAATTTTTGCAAATTCAAATGTAAAATTTTTGGCTCAGGAAAATAGAACCTCAGAATGCCAGCATATTACAACTAGTCAGCCAACGGGCCTCAGAGCACCTTGATGCAAACTCGAAAGCTCCTTTGAAATGACAAGCGACCGAAGGACGAAGGTTCCAATGACACAGGACTTCAAAAAGACATCCTCAGGATGATCAGCTTTCAGAATCTACCGATTCAATCGAGGAATGTTATCCTCCGGATAGTCACTGTTCGATGAAAATGTGCTGGAATCAACTCTTTAATTGGATCTCGATTTATGGAAGATTCGGTCAATGGAATGATCTCCAGGGGAAATTTTTGGCGATGTCAATCTCACAATCTCTAAGCGACTTAAACATCGACTTGTTGGGAATCATCTATTTTGAGAGCTGACTCTTTCCCATCGTCGGAACCCAACGGCTTCGCCCAGAATTGCGTCTTCACCTAAAGTGCCCGATGACGGTGTTTATTATGATCGACGGCAGTCTGCACAACAAGTAGAAGTGGGGTTTCCCTAGACGCATCTCGTCCCCGAAGCCTTCCTCGTCTTCGGTCCCGCCGCGCGCTGATGGTCGTGGGAGCGCTCCAATCCGATCCACTTGTACTCTCCGGGCACTCGGCAAAACAACGGCCGATATCCGATGACCGCTGAGGAAATTCTGTACAGAATGTCCTCCGCCCTTCGCCGATTGACTTTCACGTCCCGTTGAGTGCGTTTCGAGACCATCGAGACGTCTTCTCTCCATTGTCTTTGTCCAGAGATGTGTCCAGAGATCTTTATTTCCCGAAGCACAAGATGTAGGAGCCATCAAAATGAGTCGAACATCCCGACGATTCCGATGAAAGAAGAGCGGAGCCTTGAGACTTCTTGATAGGGACATTTTTACTGCTTTATTCATCGCTGTGGGACCAAATTCACTACTTCATGGTGACGGTCCCTGCCTGGCAGGTTTAATACACTTTTATATGCAACCCTCTAAAAACATTTCTCTGCTACTTCTCTGGATCTTACTTATCATATGCAACCGGAAAATCTACTGATTCTACTCTAGTCTCCCGGTTACATCTTCGGGTCTTACGAGTGCGGCCTCTTTAAAGCCTTCTTGAAGCCCTCGACGCGGGGACAAACGAGTCCTTTTCGAGGCGAGCGATTAATTAGGTTGAATTTTCCACAGTCCGTGGATCTGCTCAAAGGGAATCCTCAAAGGTTGCATTATCTGTATGCATGTAAGAATATTAAAAAGCTGAACCAAGATTCTTCGGATTCAGTGCTTCAAATCCACCCGTTTTCACATTATTATCAATCGCCAAAGTTAATGAGCTCAAAAATACGATTTTTGACACTTAAGGAAAGGGTTAACATCACAATATTAAACACTGAAAAATCAGCATCCACATACATTGGCTGCTTCAGCATCACTGCAGTCCTGGATTATCATCTAGTACTAACGCGGTGGGTTCCTTTCCCGGATCAAAGACGATCTAGAACTATTTTTCATTTTTTTATGCATTTTATGCATTTATCGGAATTCTGAACGAATCAGCGTCAAGATGCGTGGTCATAGAAACTCACTAGCACTACTAAACATTACTAATAACGATTAGTAGCGTTGCCCACGTGTTTCACAGAGCTTCTTGCGTCCTCTAACCTCTAGGTCTTCAGCGATGCGCATCCTAGGAGTCGCCCAAGTGATCGCCGGGGCTTACGAGCGCGTGGACGTCACAATCCCCACGTAGTGCTCGGCACACGGCGAGCCTATCTTCTTTCTATAATGCGGAGCATGAGCGCAGGAATAGGAATATCGACGAGTTCTTGGCTTTCCCTGCAAATTGACTCGATGACTATAATTTTTGGTGATAAGGATGGTGATCTTTCCTCTTCTCGCTCGATCAGCTTTGTCTTACGCACTTCTAATGCGCACTTGGGCACCTCTAATGATCTCCTCCGAAGTTCGTCCGAACTCTGGACACGTGCTTTCCGACGGCTCGACTCCTTTCAAGCGTACGTTCATTTGTCTTTTCGCGGAAGGGGTAAACTTTGATGCCTCCTTTCTTCCTCACGATGACGTGCCCAGCACCTAGAGCACCTCCTGCTGGTGCAAAATCGCGTGTTTATCCAAAACATTGGAACAAGTAGTGCCCACTTCCGTGCTTTTATGGTCACTTTTACTTCCAGGCAAAAGTACTTATCTGGGACGTTCTTTTTTGCCTTATTTAGGATATTGATATGCCTTAACTGCTCTTGTTTTGTCTACCTTCCTTTTTTTGCTACAAGTTCATTTTGGTAGAATAGTGGACGTATCCATAAAAGTGGGAAATTCTTCCGGCTACATCCGAAATTACTTCCCTCTTGTTTTCCAGCTTTCCCAGCTCATTCGGTTGGAAAACTGAAGCTTCCACGTTACATTAGGAACCGGGGAAGCATGAGCAGCAAGTAGGAAGGAAGTAGAAAACGTTACCCATTTTTGAACATACAAAGGATAGACAATGTTTACACTGTTTATTGTACACACTGTAACTTCAAGACAAATGATTCCAAAAGCTCTTTAGCATTTCCGCATTTTCCTAACACTACTTGACATTTCTTAACAATTTTTTTACTTCTGTACTACACCGGTTGAATGAATAAATAATAATAGTGGTTGAAATCACGAAAAAATGATAGCAAAGGATTAGGGGCTGTGGAAACGTTCATCATGACTAAAATTTTATTTATTCATTTTTGATGTTTTTTCCATGTTGAATGTTTCCAAAATTGCCATTTGCAGAAAGTTTATGCTACGTTTCTAACCTGTTTTGTTCAGAAATCTTTAATGCACAAGTGCTATTTTTGGCGAAACAATTTAAATGCACCAATACAAAGTTTGGCCAGGGTGGATGCTGGAAAAATAACCAAGAAACGTGTGAAGCGTGTTCTCCGTCTAACATAATCAGAAAAAATAACGGCAAAACTGATCGCATGTATTTTTGAAAACTTCCAGAACGGACTAGACTTCTGTACCCCTGCACGACTAGACGTGAATTCGAACGGTTGTTGCCCGTAGCATTGTTCCACACTTTACAGCACACCCATCGTATGCCGGAACGGTCTTGTTGTTCTACTTTTCCGGAGAAGATGGATGGTCAGTTAACCAAGTATGTGAGTAAACAACCTGCTTTACTCCTGAGCCCCCTCTCCCGGGCGAAAACACGAGAACCGGAGATGGGGTTTTTGGGAAATTGATGTGACTCGACTCCTCTTAATTCCTTCTTTAGATGGATGTTTGTTGGAGTCTGGGCACCGTTGAAAAATTCGTTTCGGCGGAGACCCTGATTATTCTGTCATGAGGGTTATGATGTTGATCTATGTGGAACACGTTTTCAGCAATGCGAATTAAAAGCGAATTTACACTCTACAGAATTTTTGTTCATCTTTGTGTTGTCAACGAACTTTGATTAAATAAAGCGGAATTTTTGTTCATAAATCGGATACCACTCCTGGTGAAGAATCTTTGTTTTTCCGCTAATTAAGATGTCCGATTTAGTAGTTAAAAACCTGATTCTGTAGGTTGATGCTGGGTTCCCAAAATAATATATAGTACAATGAAAAAAGCTCTTTCCGACATTTGGGTCATTTTTGTGATTTTGTGATGTTGAATTTTTGAAATTTTTGCTCATCAATGTTTTGTAATAGAACTTTGATGAAATGAAGAGAAATTTTTGCTTATGGATCGGGATTTTGCTCGATTTGCAAAGGAATTTTCAAATTCGTTTTTTCTGGTGGGTCTATTCGTTGAAAAATTTTTGGCAGGTGTGCTAAATTTCCTTTACTCCTGTCTCCTGTCTAGAAAAGGTCGTTTGTGTCCCAAAACGAACCAAGTCTCCACTCGGCTTCACTGGTCTACGAACATGTCTGAGACACGGCTCATCCAGACCGAGAAAAAAGTAATTTTTTTTCGTTCCTCCAAAATAGCGCTGGCGATTTTCCAATCGAGCGGAGCATCGATCCGGCTTCTCTAGTGGCAACGTCACCCATTTCTGTCCCGACGGAAGGCTCCCTCGGATCTCAGCTGGCACTCCCCCTCTTAATTGCCCCTCTGGCTCCTCCGAAAGAGTTCCGGATCCGCTTCCGATCGCTTATAAGCCGACTGCGGCCTCTTTCCATAATCTTTTTTCCCAACGAAACCTTCATGCCGCTCTTCTCTTAAAATGAAATGAAGATAAGTATTTAATCCGGGTAATTCACAAGGACGCTATTTTTGACACAAAATGTGCTTTCTGCTAGATCTCGAAAGCTGATTACCATGCATCTGCCACAAATTGGCGAAACGTGATAAATACGCTTTTTTGATAGGATGAGGACATTAGCAGCCACTTGCAACGTACTTTGTGGGTTTGAACCCTCAATCGGGAATTTTTAATGTTTCTTTAACTATTTGATTTTTGTAATTTTTGTTCGATGATGATGTGGTCAGAATTACATTCTACAGTTTACAGACCATTATTTACAGACCGGAAGCAGAAGTACCATACTTGAAGCCTTTTGGGAATGGGCATTTTTGAAATCCAGCATTAGGCTTCGAGAGGATTTCAAGAACTCTGATGACTGTACAGAATGACGCATTGAATCTCCTCGTTAAGTGCTTACACTCGTTTTTATTGTCCATTTTTCTTTCTGCTTCCTTAATTTTTTACCAGAAAAAAACGAGTCAAATTTTTTGGTACTTGTGATTTTTTCACGCGGATTTTATATTTTAATTTGTGCAAATTTTCAACGATCATCTTAATATGACCTCAAATTATTTATGGTAATTTTTATTGTTCTATGTTTAGCTTCTAACGTTAACATGAAAAAACGCTTCGCATTTTCGTGTGTTTGACCATTCACGATTCTTCCTTCTGTCGCCTTATTTATAGTTCCCAAATTTCGAAAAACATTAATTTCTCCATCCCTCAACTGTCCATAATCGCTGTTTTCCCAAAGACCCTTTATTGACTATTGCCGTTCCCGCTCCACGAGGTTTCTTAAGTGTTCCCGCGCCCGTAATCCCCCTCGGAGGGGCGGTCCCCTCAACTTTCGTGTTCGAACGCCTTTCCCGGCCGACCGGATCCTCCGGAAGATGAGTCTGTCCGGCCTTCTGCACCCTTTCGCGGAGACCACTACCGTACCCTTGCACCTAGAGACCTTTAGCCAGGACCGGAGATCCGAGTGTTTTGGCGCCGTTCTCACGCCCGAACGGCCTTCATCCGATTAGACGTCGACTTCCAGTGGGCCGATTCCACCCTCCGGCCAGGGCCAGAGTCTCGGGAAGGACACTTTTTCCACTTGTCATTTTTTTCGACGAATTAATTATTTCTAATGAATTTTTGTCGTCAGGAAGGATTTACTCTACTGGAAACTTTTGTGCACAATTTTCTGAGTTGCTTTTGGATTTTTGTATTTTTCTAGAAAATCAGATGTTTTCGTGGAATTAAATCACTTTGTCCACGTTTCTGGTTATGTTTACGACTTTTCGAACCACATATCAACAAATTTGTTTTTTTTTGTGGTCGAACTGTCATGAAATTGGAGTTCAGTTGAGGAATTAAGTGTTTTTATCGGAATGTTTTGACGCTATTTTCACTTAATATTTATTAAGTTAGGAAATCGATAAGAAGTTTGCCTTCTTTTTTTCATTTTGCATTGCTTCATGACAAAATTTCTGGAAGAGATTATTTAGTTTTTTGTTTCAATGCGGCAATTTTTTTTCAATGGATTTTAAAAATACCGAAAAAATACCTCCGTTGTTTGCCTCGTTGAATAAATTTGCAATAAAATGTGTATGAAAAAATATTTTGTTTTTAAGTTTCCGGCTGCTGCCCTCTTTTACGCATTTTAAATTTTTGCCCTAAATATCTGCGATACGATTTCTTAAGTAACATTTTTAAATGTTTTTTACTCTGAAAAATAAAAATAAACTCAAGACTTCGGAGAATCCTATGTGCTCCAGCTGACATGCTCATTTTTGTGATCTACGAAACAAATTTTGTAATTTGTAATTAATTAAAATTTTTGTCACGTTCTGGATGAAT
>KN169801.1:52198-62247 GCA_000757755.1 Steinernema glaseri
ACAGAGAGAGATTTGCACAGATATTATAACCGCGAATTTGTTGTGAATTTGCCATAAGACGATTCCTGTGTCATTTAACTTAAAATCAAATTTACAACAGGTTCTGGAGCGTGCACTTTGCATTTAGAGGTCTTTTTGCAAAAAAAACATTTTTGCAGAAAAAAATTTTTGCAAAAACAAAAAAAAACATTTTTGCACCGGGCTCCCGCAGCGGCATGGCAATTTCGTTGTGCATTCGATAATACTGATCCTACCAAACAGTGTGTTAATACAATTTCGAAACTCTAACGCAATGCAAGACGAAATGTGGCAGCGCAAAAAAGGGATGTAGCATCGCCGAAAACAGGCAAGCCTCACAGCTTGTCCTCGCTTGCGCAACTCATTGTTAGAACAACTTATTAGTAGGGTTCAGCGCATTCAGTGCACATCCCGCTACAGGATAAGGACGGCCCAGACGATACGAGCATGCAGAAAAGCTTTAAACAGAGTGGTAGTAGACACACAAACGAGGGGCAGCCACATGTATAGACTATAGTATATAGATCGGCCTCTTTCGGAGAACCGACTCACCTGCAATATCACGAGTTGCGATCGAAGGTAATGCAATCGTCACAAATCGTTATAATCATTGTAATCGTTACAAACGCAAGGTAATCGTCACAGTCAAAACGCGACGACGGTGACTTTTGCAACATGTCCATGTCACGGTCCACCGTGGTGGTAGAGACTTGTTGTGCTTCTTTGCACGCTTGTATTATTCTACTGAAAAGCAGAATTCTTTACCGTCATCTTGCTTTAAAAACGTCCACAGTACGTATTTAAAGCATGGCTAATTAAACCTTTATTTACTGCCACGTCCAAGCAAGAACAACTATGTGGGTATAGGAGAAATGAATATCATTAAGGCACGGTTGCTAAGAAGGTCACTCATTTACGTCTAGCAGGCCAGAACGTAAGAAGCAGTCTTCTGTCAGAATAGGACATATTCACACTCTCGCGTCCGGACGCATGAAGGAGCTGGTTTCCTTCTCCGAAATGGTACAGCGTTTTCACTTTCTTCTTCTGCCGCTTGAGTTTGGAAGGACCGAATAAAGTGAGTCCTCTTTGGAATCCATTCTCAGATGCAACCCAGAAGTCCAGTACTCTTCTGAAGAAGCTTATCTTCAGATCTTCGATAGAATCGTTGTCGTGTATAGCGATGTATTCCAGACGTTTCTGGTGCACAAGAACACCGTACAGTTCTTCGTTTAAATCAAGTTTCGGCTCCATGGGTTTCGCAAAGGAAGTGTAGTAGATGCGAAGCGAGGAGAGACACTTGTTTGCGACTACCTTCTTCAGCCAGGTGCAAAGAGAAACATCAGAGGTAAAATCGCAGTAGCATATGTCGACGGCGCGTAAGTACCATGGGTTGATGGGGCTGAAGTAGTCCTCAACAGATCGGAGATCGGTGTGAAATAGATAGAACCCTTCGATTTGCACCGCACTAAGAAGTGTGTGAAGGGTAACTTTCCAATCGGTGTTTTCGTCCAGGTTCCCTAAGTAATTTTCCAGCCGAGAGCACCTTAGATACTTCGCTTTTCTGGCCTCTTCTAAGCTGATCGAACAGTTGTAAGAAACATCTTCTGGGCCAAACAAGTTCACGCTCAGTTCAAAGTCCCTGGTTTCATCCTCGATCTTCCTTGCGACGCTTGACCATGAAGGATCGTCAGGGAGAAACCGAACTGTCCGGAGGGAAGCCTTTCCCAGAGTGGCGCACACACTTTCGAGAAAGGCAAAGGGAACAGAGGCCATATCGGACTGAGGAACTGAAGCATCCTGTCGTGACATGGTGAGTGGGTCCTGACCACAGATTGAACACAGATTGGCGAGAGGCTCGCCTCAGATAAGAAATGGTGAAACGGTAAGCGCTCTAATGCGATAAACCAATGCTATTAAGTGTGATTCAATGGATTCTGCGCGATGCAGCTCGTGTTATCGTCGATGATGGGACGATTGCAAAATTAGGGTTGCGGTCGAAAGTTTAAGTGCACTGGTAAGACATAAGAAGGGGGGTTTTGTAGTGACGCTTGTCGTCGGGAAAGAGAGGAGTCTGTGAAGCAAGAAGAGAAGAGGTTCCGTGGCGGTCTCCCTGTCCATCCTAGCGATCCTAGCGGGAAAAGCCATCTGCTTTGATAGCGGCTCGGTTGCAGAGGAACTGTCCATTCATCGCTTCCCTTTCCATTGGTAAGTCTAAGATTCTTAAATCACCTAGGCCGATTTGCTTCAATGCAGCGTCTTCCGGTTTGTCGGAGGCCTCAAAGGAGCTGAAGTTGATGAACGCGAATCCCTTACTTTTTCCGGTTTCTGTGTGCCACATGATGTGAGGAACCTAGAAGAAGATAAAATATCGGCGAAAGAAGGACAACCTACTTTATAAGATGACTTCAAAGGCACTGAAGGTACCGAACAGGAGCTTCTCGTCGACTTCTGGATCTAGGTTTCCAGCGAAAAAATTTGCACCCACGTCCATCTTCTTCCCGTTAGCGTAATGTTTATGACGCAGGTGGCATCTTCTTCTCCCATCAACTTAACGAACCCGAATCTGAAGAGAGGTGAAGTGGGCGGACTATCTAAGTGGCGGAAAGGGAGGATTCTGTGAAGTTCCGTGGCGCTCTTCTATTACATCCTAGAGATCAGAAGACGTAGCAGCAGCAAGTTATGGCTCGGTTGCAGAGCTCCGTTCATCGTTTCTCTTTTCCATCAGTAAGTCTGAGATTACTTAATCACCAAGGCCGATTTGCTTCTTGATGAATTCAATGCAGCGTCCTCCGGTATACCTTTCGTTTCTGGCCTCGAAGGAGGCGAAGTTGATGAACGTGAATCCCTTGCTGTTTCCGGTTTCTGTGTTGTGCACGATGGGAAGGATCTAAGGATAGAATATCGGCGAAAGAAGTATGACTTTTAATATGACTCCAAAACTTGTAGTCCACATGCACTGAAGGTACCGAATAGGAGCTTCTCGTCGACTTCTGGATCTAGGTTTCCAACGAGAAAGTTCCCACCCTTGTCCATTTTCTTCCCATTGACGAAAGTCAAGTTCACTTTGATTGCCTTTTACCATGATCTTTATGGCGTAGTTGGCATCTTCTTCTCCCACCAACGTAATGGTCGTGACCATCTCTTGTGCCGACCCAAGAGGAGAAAGACCGAGAAAGACGACAAAAAAATCAGCAACAACAATTTATTCCAACAAAACAAAATACAAAGTTAGCCACCATGGAGAGTGGACAAGAAGGTGACCGTATCACCTTCCGAGATGACCGTATCCACATTTCCCAGCAGTTCCCAGTCCGTGTCGTTGACAAGCACCAGGATCCCGGGTCGGACGTTGCCGTCCTTGATGAGAAGGTCCGGAGTGCTGCAGTCCACCAGCAAGTTCTGAAGGATCCAATCGAGGAGGTCACTCATCAGCCACTCCTTCCCGTCCTCCAGTTCGATCTCGTGGCGGCTTTGGTTCTTGACCAGAGTTTGTGAACCGCCAGCAAACTCCAGGGCCAGCTTCATATCTGCTTAGGGCTGAAAAGGGGTATTAGTGCTCAATCATCAATATCAATTAAGAAGTACACCGTTCGGAATCCGTTACAACCGAACTAAGCAATTAGGAACAAGAAGTCAGACTCATAACCGTTTTATTAAATACACTTATCCATGCTGGGAACATTAATGTGCAGAATAGGAACCCAGTGAACCGAACAACCTGAAAGTAATACGGTACATACTACTTCGACTTAAGGAGGCTTACCAGTAAGTGAGAGGCGATAAGGGAGTGAGATTGCTTTCGTGCTCGATAACAACTTCTTTACAGAGATCAACATTCTTCGAGAACGCTTCGGCTACTTCCTTGAAATCACACTGAAAGGGAACGTAAGGAGTGAACCGGAAGAAAGCACACCCAACTATGCTCAAGAAGAATCACAAAAGCAGACCCTACAGGCTCATAATAGTAGTCAAATAGCTTACCCAATCCCCGGTGACATAAGACATGATAATGTCAAGAAGCACATCAACGAAGGCCACACATTCCCGATCCAGGGAGCACTTCTTCGTAGCTTCGTTTAGGCAGTGATCTTGAACGGCAACTACTTGCTCAATGGACGTGGCCTTCCCGATGGCCTCTTGGAATGTCTTCAGCTGGCCGGAGATGACCCATTCGGACACGTACTGGAGAATCTTGTCCACGAAGCGCAACATGGAGTTCGACAACGCGATCTCCTCGAAGGCTGTGCGTACAAGCCCAGTCCGCTTCCTGTAACCATAAAGTTCAAAAATATTACACAGAGCAAGACCTACCGCAGCAGAAGAACTTGGGTACGCTTTAGGTGGATCAAGACGTGGAAGAAGGTGTTGTACCGTTCAACTATGGTGTCAGGGAAGATGATGGCGAAGGCAGGATTCAAGGTGACGTCGAAGGCCATGCTCTCGCGGATCAACGCACGGGACTCGGGATCGCTTTGTGCAAATCCACCGTGGATGGACTGGAAGATCCCATTGAATTCCTTGCGTTTCAGCCTGAAGCTTGAACGGAACTTGTTATTCTTTAGGAGCGAGTTGTCCAGCGCTGTTTCGAAGCATGTCTTCATCATCCTGGAATTCGCCGGTTCGCTGACATCGATTCCTTTCGCCACCGTGTAGTCGATAAAGTTCGAGAGCCAGTCAGAGCCATCGTCAAGGAAGAACTGTCCAAGCGACCTAAACGTACGGTAGGAGAAGACATAGGAGGGCTGAACGTACTTTGCGAAGAGATCCAGGTCATATTTTTCTCTCAGGAGTTTCAGTAAATTCATGCTCGATCTCTCACAAGTATCCTTGATAATGGTCAGTACAGTGGCCAGATCGCGCTTCGCCAGCTCCTTGAAGTTGGAGAGGGTTAGTGGAAGGGGACGAGGCTTCGCTTTAGTGACGTGTTGCTCGTACAAGTAGAGGTATTTTCCGCATTTGATGATGGTGTCCATAACAGGCTCCAACGTCTTGGGACAGAGATCACTGATGAAGACGAATCTCTTTTCAAAACTAAAGAAATGAATAAGTTAAATATTTCTCTTTTCCACTTACGTGTCATAGTTCTTCACTCTCTCGATGCTGTAGCCACTGGTGAAGTCTTCAACGGTGAGAGTTTTCGCCCGCTTTAGGTCCCAAATCATGAACTGCAATAAACTCAATAGGCCAAGATCCTCAGGTACTTCAAACGTACCTCGTAGGCACGATCCCGGATGAGGCTTCCAGTGGTGATCCAGTCAAACAGAAGAATATAGTATGCTTCCTCAGCAGCAGAAATCATCTTGTTCAAGAGCTGTGAGAATCCGCTTGGAAGGAAGTAGTTCTTCTGTTCGTAGAGATACCCGATCACAGCGCCTCCAATCAAATGGTTCTAAGAATTGTCTGGTTACACGAGAACCAAAGTGAGGACCTACTTCATCGACGAACTTAAGAATCTTCCCAACGTCGACGGCTGTGGATTCCACGGGCTTGACTCTGGCGGTGATTACGCTGATGTGCTTGTTCGGGCAGTCGTCGAGCTCGATACAGAGCTTCTCCACATTCTTGAAGAGTATTCTGCTGCAGACGTAGGCAACGGATTGCGCTATGGTGCCCCTTCTTCCGTCGTTCAGAATCGCTAAAATTGTCTCATATAGTTCCTGAATACGAATCAATTTCGGTTGGTCAATCTACTGCTTTTGCTGAGATTTCAGGAGAAGGAAAAAGTGCCAAGAAGATTAGTAGGAATCTAGAACTCACCATTAATATGTTTCCTCGCCGTGTAGAGATGAGTCGCCAAACAAAGACATTCGCGGACTTGGTTCCGGATGGTTTGGCTCAGCTTCTCGTTGATATTCCACGAAATAACGCCTTGCTCGTTGAACTGCCGCCTGATGTTCACAGTGTCAGTGCCCTGCAAATAGAAGAAAGGATCAACACCTGCTCCGTTCCAACATACACTGAAGATCATGTTCACTTCATCGTAGATCGTCGACTCCTGCTCATCCTGTGACAATCGCGAGAAGTCGAGCATCGACGTCGATCCGCAGAAGTTCTCGTCGTTGTTGTGCTCGGAGAAGTCATCTGGAGATCGCGTGGCGAAGCCCAGGCTGTCCGCCTTCACTAAAACCAAACATGTCACCTCATCAGAACGGATGACGCCTTCTTACGCAATTTTCGGCGGCAATTGTGCCAGTCGAGCGTTTTCCCAGAGATCATTGGCTGAAAAAGTAGCTTCAGTAGCCAGAATAAGGAAATCGCTAAAAAATTTATGAGAACACAGATAAAATTCGCGGTAAACGAACAAACTGGAGACTTCGAATCTCCCCCGCCGCTCGTCGTGTCTTACGACGCGTTTGGCGCCGCGCCTAGAAATCGCGCCTTCACTGGCGATCTGGCTCCTTGGCGAGGTTATATTCCGGGGATCGCTTCGCCCGGACTAGATGCTTTCTCTTTTTCGCTCTTCTCGCTTGAACATCGGTTAGTGAATTTCTATTTTTTTCTTCGTTGTCGTAGATTTTATTTCGCGATTAAATATCCAGTGTTCTTCGTCAAAGAAGCTGGCGCTCTCTTACTGTGGTCCGTCAGTTTGCAAGAAGCTCACCGGACCCGTTTCGATTATTGTAGACAATGTCTAGACAGTCCATTCGTCTAGACAAGGTCTAGACAGTCTATTCGGATAGGAAAACACGGATATTCGGTTTCGACTTCTGCTCCCTATTTTGGCGCTCTAGCTAACGTCATGAATCTGAATTTTACCGGTACTACCGTGCTGTTAAGCAGCTTCTTCTAGATCTTTTGGCAAAAATTTACATTAATACACGGATATTCGGCTTAGGCTTCTGCTGCTTATTTTGGCGCTCTGAATTTTACCGCTACTTGCTGTTACTAGCTTCTTAAGCAGCTTCAGATCCGACAAAAGCCTTTTTTACGTTAATGGGCGGAAATTTACGTGAATTTACGTTGGCTAAAATTTACGTTAATAGGCGGAAAGCGCAACTAAACGTGGAATAGCCTCGGAGACGCTTTCCCTTCCAGCCTCTTATCTCCTACTTTGAAGACGAGCCGAGCCGGCGCGCCGTCTACTTCTCGAACCCTCAATCTTATGTTTCAGTTCAACATCTTCGCACCATGAGCACAACAACTGTCCTGTCGACGTTGAAGCCCGACGTTCCTGCCATCGGGACTCACAATGGCAAGTTCCATTGTGACGAAGTATTTGCTTGCTACATGCTGAAGCGACTCCCCGAGTTCCATAACCACATTATTCTCAGGTGAGTATAACAGGCAAGTCGAAGTCAACCTGGATCTCTTTGCAGAACGCGTGATCCGAATTTGCTGGCTGATTGCAAGCTGGTTGTTGACGTCGGTGGAATCTACGACCACAGCGCCCTTCGCTATGATCATCACCAGAGGTAGCTAACTCACAGGGAGCTGGGATTAACCTCTGTTTATCTAGGGAATTCAAGGAAACCATGAAGTCCCTGGACATCTTGGATTTCAACACAAAGCTGAGTTCGGCGGGCCTGGTCTATGCCCACTACGGCAAACGGGTCATTGGAAACATTCTTGGACTTTCCCATGGGGACCCAGTAATCGACATCCTGTACCGGAAGATGTACGAGAACTTCGTTGAAGGCGTCGACGCCGTTGACAATGGAATTCCCGCGTTTGATGGTGTCCCAAGGTTTGTCCACATTCCATGAGTATCTCGTAAGGGCACTTGTTTATTTGCAGATACCACTTGACTGGAGGTATTTCCGGACGCATCGGACACTTCAATCCAAACTGGAACGAAGATGGCGTGGATCCTAATGAACGGTTCGCGAAGGCGATGAGCGTCATCGGAGAAGAATTCGAAGGAGCCCTGAGCTACTTGTACAGTGCATGGTGGCCAGCTCGCGAGATTGTCGAGAAGGCGCTGAAACGCCGTACTGAGGTAAGCATTTGGAGTAGGAGCTCATTTGCAATGAATGTCCTAGGCGTCTCACTTAAGAACAGGTGTAGGCATCTAAATGTCAGAATTGCCTTAAATGAGATAACTTCTAAGTACCACAAAACTTTTCAGTATGAAGCATCAGGCAAGGTATTGGTCTTCGAGAACGGAAGCTGCCCCTGGAAGGAACACTTCTTCGATCTCGAGGAGGAACTCGGCCTCAAGGGCGATGAAATCACTTACGCCGTCTTCGGAGATCAGACGAATGGTGATTGGCGCGTCCAATCCATCCCCGTCGATGCCCTGCGCCAGTTTGAGAACAGGTAAGATTCATTAAAGTAGCAAGATGTACGATGATGCTTTACAGGTTGCCACTTCCCGAGGAGTGGCGTGGAATCCGGGACGCTGATCTGTCCGAGAAGAGCGGCATAGCCCAGTGCGTCTTCGTCCACGCCAGCGGCTTCATAGGAGGAAACAAGACCATGGAAGGAGCGATACAGATGGCTGTGAAATCCTTGAAGCTGGCTGATCGATACAACAACGTCGCCCAGTGAATTTCTGTGTTCTTAGGTGCTACTTGATTTGTTATGTTTGTGAGCCGGGTCATTGCGCACTCCAATTTGTTGCGAAGTTTTCTTTTAGCATCAGGCGAAGTAAACGGCGGTGATGTTGCCTTCAGAGATGGACCGCGTCTTATTCGTATCACTTTCTCGCGCACTTAGAAAACAGCCACACCGCGAGAAAACAAGTTTTGATGGAAGGGACGGTGATTGGAACGGCGCGCGGAAAGTTAAGATAGATGTCAAAGCGATAATTGCACTCGCTATCGTTTTGACTAACTCTTTAAGCCATCATCACTTCTATTGACACGGATAGAAGTTCTGCAAAGATGTCGAGAGGCAAGTTCGACGAAGCGATATCGGTAAGTCCGCGGGGGTACGGTAGGCTTGATTCTCTGATCCGCTACGAGCGCCGGGGGTGGTTTAGGGGGATCTGTGCAGAAAAGGAAACCTGCAAGATGCGATTTGAGAAGACCTCGCCGCAATCTATTTACACCTCTTAAAGACCGGTTTTGGCCAAAGTTTGTGATCAAATACTCCTCTGCCGCTTCGTTTTGTACGAACCTTGCCAAGTACTTTTCGGGCTGTTGACTTCCGCAACCGTCTCCGCGCACAACAACCCTAGGATTCGCGCTTCTTAAATTCAAACACAACTTCTTGTAGGCGCCGCGGTGTGTGCGCGTGAAAGGCAAAAGACTGAGTTCAAGGTCGCAAACAGTTAACTGCGCCAAGTTCCCGGTGTTGCGCGACTTCTTCGCGGACTCTGGCGCGCACCCCTCGGTCTCTCGGGCTTCTCGATCCGAGGCCCCGATTCCGCTAATTGCTTCATCCGGTGACGGCTCGTCTGCTGCGCCGCGCGACTGCCCCTGGAGGAGAACTGGTTTTGTTTACCCCCTGTGAATTCGCAACGCCAACCTATTTTCGATGCTATTGCTACTACTCGATTGCCGCCGCCGCTCTCCGTCTCCTTTCACGAAACGCGCTTTCAGATGCTGAAGCCCGACGAAGACCAGCCCGCCGAGACCAGAGTCGAGCTTGAGAGCCACGACCCTCAGCAGCGCTCCTACCAGGAAGGACCACAGTCGCCTGTCCCAACCGTCCAGCGCATGGAGCAGTCGAAGTAAACGTTATTCCAAATCGAGTTAACAATGTGCAGACATGGAGTCTGACACCGCTAGACATATAGACGTCTAGACATTAAAGTCTAGACAATGTCTAGACGCGGAATTTCGAGTTTAAACTTGCTTTTTTTCTGATTTATGTTCCTCCTAACGTTTAAACGCTGTTGTTGTTTTTTGTACGACCTTCGACTTTGAGATTTTATTAGGAAGGTCATCGGAAGGATTGCAGGCGCAACGGAAAAATGGGATATTAAAAACTGTCAAACGGGTCAAACACTCCAAAAGTTCAAAAACCTATCATAAACCAGTCCCTCCATCACCAATTTACTTATCATTTTTCACAGCAACGGACCCGAGAAGCAGCGAAAACTGCAATTCAACATGGCTAGCAAGATCCAGATCATCCCCAACAACCGC
>KN169801.1:62257-74229 GCA_000757755.1 Steinernema glaseri
CTATCATTTTTCGCAGCAACGGACCCGAGAAGCAGCGCAAACTGCAGTTCAACATGGCTAGCAAGATCCAGATCATCCCCAACAACCGCCAAGGGCAGCTCAACACGGTCTTCCTGGCGACCGTTCCGGGAGTACTGAAGATGGCCGAGATTGCCCTTTGCTTCGTCTCCTTCATCTTGGCGATCTGCTCTGACCGCAGCTACACAGCGAGTGCCTGGGCGGAGCACATCTCCTTCGAGTGCCTGCTCGTTGTTTCCGTCCTTCTTCTTCTCTACGTCGTCTTCCCTCATCTCTCCCTCCGAGATGAGCAAACTCGCGAAGGCCTCATCGTCGTGGTAATTCCATCTCCTGGTTACCCTACCTTTAATTCCAACAGGAACTCCTCTTTTACGGCATCAACACCCTCTTCTTCTTCATCGGCATCTGGTTGATGATTCACCTCTCCGCCGGCTGGAATGTCCAGAGCCGTGGAGCCGCCGTCTTCAACGCGGTAGCACTCGATATTTCGGTCAAACAGTTTCCTTGTTCTTCAGATCCTCTGCGTCGCTCTGACCGTCTTGTTCGGCATTGAAACCTTCATCAAGCTGAAGGCCTGGAAGGGCGAGAACACGGCGACCTCGAAGGTCTTCAATCCCGCATCTCCCGGAAACGCCGAGCTTCGTCGCTCTACTGAGGTGGCATAACTCGGCTCGAACCTCAGAGCCTACAACAGATTGCAGTTTATACGTTGAAGAAATTTAAATGGATATAATACGTCTAGCCCTATAAACATACGATATTTAACGACTTTAATAAATCGACGACCAATATCTCATCCTTCTGTCGTGTCTTTATGCTATGGAAGCACATGGACGGTTGTTAAATCTCAATCACCTCCATAGAAGTGCTTTGGACAGCAAGAAGACGGGCCTTCGATCTTCGAGGTGAAGGTGCGGGAAATCCCGATCAAGGTCCTGACCGGAATGTTTTTCAAACCAACCCGCTACAGGCATGCCTACTGTATTCTGGGGGCTTCTCCATCTTCTCTCTGGCGTTGCCTCTGCCTTGTAGAGTTGTCCGAATTTTGGATGGGACATGGCTGCTTCATGTTGGAGAGTTTCTATGCGCATATGTCTGGCGCAAGACCTTCATATCCCGGTCACAGACGTGACATTGGACAGACGAGACTTCTCTCGTCTACGATCGTAGAGAATGTCTCAATTTATTTTCTTTTTTTTGCGCGTATGTCTGGAGGACGAACCAGCCATGCCTTCATGCCGTGGACAGACGAGACATTGTATAGACGAGACATCTTTTGTCTACGTATGTAGAGGATGTCTCAATTTATTTTCTTTTTTTTTCCGTGCGTTCTTTTGTCGTCGCGTTCTTCTGGGTTACCCCTCTTTCTCCTTAAATGTTGCTTAATGATCATTCAGCATTTTCCAGGTAACAACGATGATCAGCAATTCGGTTGGCATCTCGACGACTGGCGATGTCGCCATCACCCTCCACGTGGATGAAACGCTGCTAAAGCGGTTTGCCGAGAAGAAGACATTATCCCTCAAGATCAATATCCACTGTGGATCAAAGTAAGCCTCACCGCACATCTTAACCTTTAATCCACTTGTGTTTAGGAATAACACAATCCAAATCCCGCCAGTCCCGGAGGCACCAAAGTAGGTTCTTTTCTCTTCATTCTTCTAACTCATCTGACGCATCACAGGATCTCAACGGAAGCGCCTGCACCGCCCCCCAGCATTGCGAAGATCGTCCCCGAAGTTCAAGTAGAAACGAGCAAGATAGAACTCCCGTCTCCCAGCAAAGAAATGAAAGTAGAAGATGAAGGCACCGAGGTTTCGAAGGTTGGCGTCATTTCCAGCTGGTAATGGTTAGATGTTTTGCTAACGTGTTGTTGCCATTTTTGTCAAATGTTGTTATTTGTCATAAAGAACGTCGTGAAGTAGCTTGTTTGGTATGGAGTAGGATCGAGATCAGCTCTTTGATGCTCGGATATCTTGGATGTTGGGGTGCATTGGAAATGGAAAGTGCGAAGCGAAGCCAGAACATGGTGGGTGGCATGATGAGAACGGGCGATGTGTTTATATCACCGTTTGTTTATCTTCACTCCGAGTGAACGGTTTTCTCATTTTCTTGGCGTTGGTTCCTATTTCCCTCGTAGATCGCTTCTGTTGAAATCTTTGGTACGCGAAACTAACGTTGAGAAGATTAGGACTGCAGTCTTGCTTCCTCAAATACTGATTCTCGAGTTGTCAGCTCCAGCAGTCTAATTATCCAAGTAGAAAAAGGCTGAAACTGTGGTAGGAAAGCGATGTCCCATGTAAAATCTTCTTCTGCCACCGTGGAAGTCCTAGATATTGAAGATTCGAGTCACCTTCCGTGCCGTGCTTCTCTTCTTTCGAGCTTCTTTCCCATTGACTCGCTTCATCACGTCTAATATACCCCCTGCTTCTTTCAGGAATGGACCGTTCTCAGAGGACAAGTAGAGACCGAGATGCTGGCATCTTCGCGAAGCTCAACGTCAAATTCAAGTAAGCCAAACTTTGTCGCCAACTCTGTAGGCACCTGTTTTAGTCCGAAAGGAACGGTCACGCACCTCAACGTCCAGAATCAGATCATGCTGATCTGCACGAACGGCCAGACCCTCCAGATGATCAAACTCCAGAGGAACGAGGAGAGCAGCATCCCCCTCTCCTTGGCCCTCCACGATCGCATCTCCGCCGTCCATCTCGACCCTACTGGACGCCACGCGCTCATCAGTTCCAGCATGGGCGACAACTACTACCTTTCGACGAAGACGAAGGCCGTGAAGTCCTTGAAACGGCTGAAGAACCACGAAATCACGGCTGTTGGCTGGAATCTGGAGCTGTCCAAGGATACTGACACGAGCTTCATCGTTCTTGGAACGAGCAAAGGTGGGACTTCTTTCCGGGGATCTTTCTAAGGATGCCCTTGTATTCGAGGCAGGGACTCGAGCACTAGTGACCTCGTAGAAAGAGATTCGCCCCAGATTCTATGACGGCCACAATTTCAGGAATCCTCATGGAGACAAGCATCAACGCCTCGGGGAACATGAGCTACTTGAAGACGCTGACAAGCGACCTTGTCAAGGGGAAGAACGCCTGCGAAGTGACGAGCCTCCACCTGAGTCCATGCTCGGAGTACAGCAGCGAAGCCGAAGCACGGTGGATGCTTCTCGTGTGCGTGCCTTCTCAACTCTTCTGCCTCGCCGGAGTCATCAATCCCATCGCGCGAGAGTCTACGGCTCAACAAGTAGTTGGAACGATGTTCAGCGCCACCATGCTGGACCAAACGGTGGCGACATTGCAAGCGCTTTTCAAAGGTAGAAGCTACCTTTACATCAAGTATTTCAACATGGATTACAGAGAAGCCGCGTTCTCTTTCGGTCTCCTCTAAACAGGAGAACCTACCCAGCACGGTGGTTGTGTATCCCGTGGGAAAGAACGAAATCCCGAACAAGTTCGTGTGGTTGAACAGCTCTGGAATCGCGTTTGGAACTCTCGATCCTTCCGGCGGCGATCCATCGTCTTCTGATGCCCTCGATATTGTTCATGAAGAAGTCAGCGTTCCGTAAGTAGATTTTCCAGGTCCAGAAGTATCTTAGCATATTCAGGCACAAGATGATCGATGGCAGGCTGGATCTGCCCATGGACGTCGCTCTGACTGAGCACCACGCGCTGCTTCTGTACCCCGACCGATTTGTGGCTCTTTCGCTTCTCAATCAGAAGGTCATGCACGAGGAGCTCCTGACCAACGAGTCGCTCCACATCGTCGGCATGACGAGAGACTCGGCTTCCCAGTTCATCTGGATCTACACGGAATCCTCGATTTTGAAGTACCGTCCGGTGGACGAGACCAGGTAAGGAGAATTGGAGAGGCTAGTAGGAGGTGCTGAAGTCCATCACAATTCTTCCAAATTAGGACCTTCTCCTTTGTCGTCTTATCCATGAAGCCATGAGAATCCATGTTCCAAGAGAATCCATTATCCATGAGAATTGGAGATGCTAGTAGGAGGTGCTGGAGTCCATCATAATTCTTCTCAATTAGGACCTTCTTCTCTGTCGTCTTATCCGTGAAGCCCGGTTCATTGATTGTCGCCATTTAGGTTCATCTGGAAGATCTACCTCGATCGAGGAGAATATTCGAAAGCGATCAAGATGACGCATGCAATGGAAGACGCGAGGCCGCACCAGCTAGTACTGAAGAAGCTGGCTGACAAGCAGATCGCCGAGAAGAACTACGAGGCGGCGGCCCGAACCCTCATCTCGTCAGCGGAGTCCTTCGAATCGATCCTTCTGAAGTTTACGAGCGCAGGTAGCGCAGGACGAAATGGATTGAAGTTGCTCCTGGAGCTGAAGCTTAAGGAAATGGATATCGTCACCTCCGAAGTACGACTTCTTCTTTCCTGTTTGTGCTCAAGGCTCATCTTTAGGACAAGAAGCGACGAGATCTCCTCATCTGCTGGCTCGTCCAGCTCTTCCTTAGTGAGATGGCCGAAGCGAGGCGCGTGGGACTGGACGCGGCGCCACTCGACTCTCCTGAAAGACACCCGGAGAAGAACGTCCGCCAGCTACGAGACCAGCTTTTCGTCTTCCTGAATAACCGGGCCTTCCGAGAAGCCGTGGAGGTCAACAAGAAGCAGATATACGAATTGATGCTGAAGCACGCCGACCATGAAAGTCAGTTGGAGCTAGCCAAGTCGCTAAAAGGTTTGCTTCCTACTTGGGCACAGTAGTAAATCGAGCTTAATTGAAGATCACACAAAGGTCATTGACACCCACATCCACCTGCAGAACTACGAAGCGGCTCTAGAGGTTGTCTCTGTCCAAGAAGACCCCGAGCTCTTCTACCAGTACTCGCCCCTTCTCTTCCCTCACATCCCGAAGAAGATGTTCTCCGCGTGGACCAAGAACGAGAAGATTTCTCCTGCCAAGCTCCTTCCAACTCTCTACAAATGCCACGCGTCGGAGGAGATGGTAGGCCCTATCTACTTAAGTCTTCTCATCGGTTTCTTTTTCAGCGCAACGCCGCCATGTACTACATCAAATGGGCGCTCAGCAAGGCGAAGAAGGAAAAGAGCGTGGTGGACAAGCAGATGCAAAACTTCTTCATCTCCCTTCTGGCGAATTACAAACCCGAGCAGCTGCTACCGTACTTTGAATCCTACGGGAAGCTGCGGCGAGAGGTACCCTACGACGTGGAGTTCGCCCTCAGAATCTGCCTGGAGAAGGACGCAGAGAAGACAGGTGTGATCTTGTGGCGTTTCCCAAGTCATTTATGGAATTTCAGTGGATCTGTCCAGATGTTGTGTGTTCTTATACTGTGTGGCCGAGATGTTCGAGCAGGCCGTGGACCGAGCCCTGCCCATCGATCTGAACCTCGCCAAGCAGTGCGTCAAGATGATGGACGAGCGATCAGATGCTGAGATCAACTCGTTCATTCTGCCCTTCAGTGACTTCGAAGACCGACCACAGAAGTACTCGACGGAGATGAAGAGGAGAATTTGGTTGAAAATAGGTAGGATACAAGTACAGAGATCAAGCTATTCACTGGTTGCAGCTCGATATGTAATAACCGAGCAGAAGGACGTCGAAGCCTGCATGAATCTTCTGAAGGAATCCAACAACATTCTCAAGATACAGGACCTGCTTCCCCACTTCCCACAGTTCACGAAGATAGAGCACTTCAAGGAGCCTCTATGCGCATCACTGAAGGACCACTCTGCGAAGATCCAGGTATAACTTCTGCGGCTTCTGGCTTACCCATAAATTGTATATTTTCAGGAGCTCCAACGCGAGATGAGAGAGGCCGCTGAAGTAGCGAATGAGATCCGAGGAGACATGGAGAAGCTGAAGACGAAGTAGGTCGATCCCGGGAATCCTCCACCAACGGGCTTTTAGATTCACGATCATCAAGCCGGCAGATAAGTGCGAGAAGTGCAAGGAGAAGGCACTGACGAGGCCTTTCTTCGCGTTCGCCTGCAAGCACTTCTACCACCGGGACTGCTTGGAGAAGGCCATTCAGCCCACCTTCACCCAGGTATGACTGGCTTCTTTGATCACCGTGACTACTAATACTGATATAGGAGGAGAAGGACAGCTACAACGTTATAAAAGGAGGACTCGAGCGCTGTAGGCATCCCCAGCGAGCTGCCGATTTGAACAACAAGGAGTTCGAGGAGTGGGCGACTCTGAACAAGAAGCTGGAGCAGCTTCTTTCAAGCTCCTGCATCCTCTGTGGACCAAAAATGATCAAGTAAGCAAGGATTGTGAGGGCCTATTGAGCACTTGTTCTTCAGATCGGCCGTTCGCCCACTTCTGACGGAAGAAGAGTACGACCGGGAGCTGGAGACGTGGTAACCCAGTACGAGTATCATTTACACTCACTTACAGATTTTTTATTTTATGTAAATACAGTTTCCATATTGCTCTGTCTTCTGTCCCTGAGGTTCTTGAAGATTCCCAGGCTGAGAATCTTCAGCAGATGTCCATATAGGACCCCGCGCAGTCGATGTACCTACTGGAAGGGTCCACCGTCTTCAGCAAGCGACGAGCAGATTCTTCCACAACGCTGTTATGCCGTAGCTTCGTGTCAACAACTGCTTGGATCACTGATACGGGAAACGCCTTGGCGATGGCACTTGAGCTTTCGATAGTGTTTGTAGTAGGATCAGCGAGCTCGGAGAGGAAGTCGAGGATCTTGACCTGGGTTCCTTCTTGGAAATGCTCGAGAGAAACGAAGAATTCCGTGAATGAGGCGCTTTGCAAGGAGCGGACGATGCCAGCGGTGAACTCTGGAACCCTTGAGAAGAAGAGAGTGCTCTGGAGGATGGAGTCGAAACGTTTCGCGTACAGGAGTACCGTAGGAGATTTCATCTGAAAAGTTCCATAGGTTAGTTTGTCGTTAAGTAAAGGATCTAATTTTGAGATTTCAGGATCTTTGGAACAAAGCCTACCTTGTAGTAGCTCGTCTCATACAGGAGCTCGAAGGCGACTTCTGGAAAAACATGGCGTTCCTCAAAACCGTGCAGCAGAGTTCTGAAGTCGGCTTGGTTCAAGTTCCGTTCCACTATGAGAAGAACGTTCCGACGAATTTGGAAGCGACTATCGAGTGGAATCGGTTGCCTTCCGCAGAGATTCTCGGTGTGTGGCGACGTGACCTTGGCAAGGTTCCCAAGGAGTGGCAGAATGTTTTCAAAGGCGCATAGCTCCTCCGCTGCCACCCGAAGAGTGGGTTCCGGGGTAGAGCTTAGCTGGGCTAGGGTTCGCAAAGCGTTCTCTATTGTCTCCACCAAGGATTTCTGGAGCTCGCCGTCAAGGACTGAAGACGAGGAGAAGAGCATGGAGGCGTGTCGGTTGATTATCTCGGGAAGAATCCGGGCTGTCCTGTTTGCGACGAGGAGGGGACGGAAATTGGGGACCGAGGAGATGTTCAGGAGGAAGACTGAGGCGCCCTCGTCCACGGCGAAGTTGTTGGTTCCGAGTACGCTGAGCACTTGGGAGATGACGGCGTTTATAGCCGGTTCTCCGATCTTCTGAAGGGCTTCTCGCCGATCGGAGACCGCAGCCAGGCAGTGAAGAGCGTTCTGCATGAGCCCACCGGAGGCGTGGTTCAAGAGGGAAGCGAGCGCAGGAAGAGTGTCAGAGGTGATGATCTCATCGGCTACCGTTTTCCCAAGATTTCCTCGGAGGGTCGACTTCAGAGCGGCAGTGGTTACTTTCAGGACCGGTTCTTCGACGTCAGACTTCAAGATCCCAATAAGAAGGCCGATTCCGTTCATTTGAATGAAGTGCTCGCGGATAGGTCGTGTTGCACGACTCGAATCCATAAGAAGCCTAAGGCAGTCCACGACGTTCACTTTGTTTTCGCAAGCTGTTGAGCTATCTTTTGGCATCTCAAGTTCGTCGCACACCGTCAAGTAGGCCACAAGCCTGTCGATGACCTCATTTGTGCGCGCACTTTGGCGGAATGCGTTGCCATGGGGAATCCTGAGAATTCTTCGGAACACCTGGATCACGTAGGGGGTGTGGTGCAGGTTCCCACTATAACACATCTTTAAATATCTCCTTTGGCACGAATCTTACCGTATGGCGTTCAGAATGAACCGGAGAAGGCTTTGCACATCATTCGATCCGATAATTTGATTAAGGCAGAGTTCACATCGGACTGCCAGGCAGAGAGTTTTCCATATCATCCTCAGAAGCTGAACTAACTTATAAGAAGGGCTAAGAGCTTAAGCCACTTACAGCGAAGTCTTCGTTAGTTAGTTTCCCGCTGTCGAAAAGTTCGATAAGAGCAGTTCCTTGGCGGATCAAGTATCCGAAAAACTCCCTTAAGGCCTCCTTTTCCACGGTACGAGCCAGGTGAGAAGTTCCATCGATGAAGTAGATCGACACGCTCTTCGCCACCTTCCGAAGAAGCTTCTCCTGTTGACCCTAAATTATATCGTTTAACACAGAATAAATTGTGGGCTCGACTTACCACGGGCAGGGCGCTCTGATGAAGAAGGAGTTCTCGGATGGCAATCTTCCCACTCTGTGGGTCGACATTCTCATTTCCATTTGGATTGTTGAAAGCTTGGACGCTGTGCATGCTGATGTTCGTGCACACTGTCAGCTTCGACGAAGTGGAAAGCCTGGAGACCGTCGAGTCCACGCACGAGGATACGGTAGATCCTGGGCGGCTTTCTCCATTGAAGATGTACCCGAAGCGGCTTCTGTTGAGCCATTGAGCCGTCTGGTCGTGCCTGTAGTTGCGTTGTAGGCGCTGGAAGAGATCTTCCTCGATGGTCCTAAACCGAAGTATTAGTCGTGGCTTGGGGAGAAAGTACAAACCGCTGTTGTTCTCTGACGAAGTCCTGATAGGTCGACGCGTGACGAGCGGCGAGGAAGGGAGGCACGTTCTGGACGGCGAATCCTCCGGACGTCGACGGGACCGGAAGGCACGGAGGCGCGCCACGGGGACAGTCGCCGTCCATCTGGAAGAACAGTCCGTGAGAGCGCGCGATTTGAAAGTGAATTTGGCGGGAACGGCAGGGAGCCGAGGCAGCTGTGCCCTCGAAAGCCATCTGCAGATGTACTCCGCGACGCAATACGACACCAAACAACGCAAATCGCGATGGGCTATTTGGGATTTCAATCCACACGCTCGACGATCGATCAGCGACGGAGAAAAGCCAAAACAGGTCAAGATCCACGCAAGTAGGGATCATTGAAGTGTGCGATCAGCTGTGGGAGCCGATTCCACGAGAGTGCGCAAGAAGAATGGCGACGGACAAAGCAAACAGAAGAAGAAGATGACAGACTAAAGGTGCGAACGAGCAAGTTCGCTCGTCGCCCGTGTAATCGGCCTATTGCGAGCGAAAACGTCCATTCCCGGAATGTACTTACAGGACGGAGGGGCGAGGGCAATTGTCGGAATTACCCAGCGCGTGTACTTTAGGTTCAGTTTCACTAATTAGCGCGTTGAGGGGAGTCGCCGACTACAAGGGCATGTGGCCTGGAGAGGGAGAGTGGGTGAGCACCTGGCCTCCTCCAGGGGGTCTTCCGGGGCGCGTGACTCCGCCATGTGGGCTAAATAGGCGCGACGACAACGGACCTGTGGGAGGGACGGATCACCGCCTTTCTCGGAGACAAACGGCGACCGTCCGCTCAGCACTGATCGGCGACGGAAAGGCGCTGGATGGGTGAGTGTTTCTCTCGTCGTCTGACTCTCTTCACACCGCTGTGGCGAGACGAGCGCGCGTTGGGCATAAGGTCGGCGAGAGAAGACGTCGGCAGTGAAAGTCCGCTCGCCCAGATTGTGCGAGAGTGGACTCATTTTTTGGAAAGAGACGGTGGGGACATCCACTGTTTCGAATAAACTGTTTATCCGAGGCTAAAAGGGGGAATCCATGCTCCACAGGGAGCAGATGACCTTCTTATGGACTCGTCCTCGTTGACGCGCTGTCCTTCGACCGCTCCTCGTCCAGGGACTTCTCCACGTCACGCTGCATCCTCTCTAGCTCCCGCTTCTTTTCATCGTTCTTCTGCCACAAGTAGCAGCACAAGCCAACAGAAAGAGCGCCGACGACGAAGCAACAACAAAAGATCACGGCGATGCTGAAGAAGATGGTGAAGAATTCGCTGCGGACGCGTTTTGTGATGTCTTCAGAGGTTTCCATGTTGTCACCTGAAGGAAGCAAGAAAGCTACTTGAAGCGCGGGTGTAAGGCCGAACCTTCTGGTCGGAAGTTCAAGACGGAATGTGAATCGACGTAAGTGAAGAACGGCCGATGAGGCTGAGGCTGACTAACCGAGTGAGGTGCAGGAGCAGGAGGAACGATGGCGCTGTTTTGTGGAGAGGGAAGTGTCTACTAGACACTGACTAGTAGACTCTTCCTATCTTGCACCTTCTGTCTGTGTCTAGTAGACACTTCATGTCTTGCACCTTCCTGTGCCATCCCTTTGCTTCTGGTCTCTCCACCCCTGGCAGCGAAGATGACATTCTTAAGGCTCGTTTCGGTACCTACTGGGCCTTTCCAACTCCTGGACATCAAAAACCGTTCTTTACTGTACAGGATCCCAAAGTATGTAACAATATGTACAAGGAACGAAGACGTGGCTATGACTCTGCCGCCACTGTCAACTGCTGAGCCTCAGGATCGTCCCGGTCCACGGTAACCATCTCCTTGGAACGCTTGGCGAATATCCTCTCCTCTGGCTCGGGCATGCGATCGTTCATCGTGCCCTTCGACTCGGGGATCAACAGGCAGTAGATGACCACCTCAAATAAGATGGTGCCTATCATGATGGCGTAGGGCATCGGTCGCCAGAGGAGCGCGGTGGTGAAGAGGTGGGGGGCGAGGACGGTGCCCGTCTTGTTGACGATCTGGCTGAAGGAGATGGCGACGGTGCGGATCGCTGTGGGAAAGAGCTCAGCGGTGGCGACTCCGGCGACGAGGAAGAGCTGATAATATGGAGTTAAGGTGTTAATCATAGTTTACCGGGTCAAGTATGATTACTTCAAAGGAAAATAAGATTACCTGGGAGCAGGTGGCGCAGGCGCTGAGGGTCGTGATGCGCACGAGGTTTGGTGCTTCTATCTCTGAAAAAATGTGATAAACCAAGTGATAAAAGTAGATTCCCGGTTTTAATGGTGGAGGAGAAGTAGCTTACCAAAGACTTCGATGAAGAAGATGAGGGATAGGGCGACAAGCAAGTATCCCATGGTGCCGTGGTGGACAACGCGGCGTCCGGCCTTCGGGATAAAGAAGTCCACGAGTCCGACGATGGCGTTGAGGAACCAGCGGAGGAGACCGAAGAACAGCGAGTTCAAGTAGATGGAGCCGGAGAGGCGGTCCATGTTGAAGAGAAGAGCGTAGGAGAGGAGACTGGCGGTGAGAAGCGTGAAGGAGAGCGTGAGGATGTAGCCCGTGAGCTTCCAGGTGTAAAAGAGGTGCACGAAGGAGTACTCTTTCTTGTCTTTGTGACTTTCGAAGATCTGGAAGGAGGTGGGTGAAGGATCGATAGAACAAATCAGCCTGGGGTGAAAATCCCTTTTATCGTGTTTTTCTATGGTGCGGGCAATTCAATCAGCTGCTAAACCTTCTTAAGAAACCTTACCACTCGCTCGTTCTCCACCGCCACTTCCATCTCCTTGGCACGTTCTTCGGTGTAGGTGCCGTTCCACTTGTCGATGGTTTGGACAGCGAGCAGCGCCTCATCTAGTCGTCCCTTCTGGATAAACCACCGGGGACTTTCAAAAACGAATCTAAACATAAGGCTAGTGAGTGAGGAATAGATATATGCTAAGGCTGACGCTAATGCGGAAGGTTTCAGGAAACGCTACAGTTTTCCAGGCTGTTGTGGTCCCAGTGGGAAAAAAAGCACTTACAGCAGCATAACAATGGCACCGGCGGCCACCGCGCTGACACAGAGCGAGAGAGTCCTCCAGTCTTCGCCGAAGTAGGCAAGC
>KN169822.1:0-12456 GCA_000757755.1 Steinernema glaseri
ATCACTGGGTGGCCGCACTTGAGATTCCCGATGCTGGCGGAATCGCTAACTTCTGGACAAAACACTTACTTCTGGACAAAAATATAAATCAACTCTAGATTATATGTTCCTGAACTTACCGCTCCAGTCGCATTCCTCAATCGGTTCGTCTTCTCCTTCCTCTTCTCGTTTGCATTTTTGCGGCGTCGTCCAAAGCAGTTGTTCCTCGTTGATTTCTGAAAGTTAAGCATGTTACAAATGGAAAATTTCGAAGATGCTTACTTGTATGCTGCCATTTTCTCTTTGCATACCGCTTCTTTGGCTCTTTGAGCATATGTGGCGTCCGACCAGCGTGATGAAAGCGTGATTTGTGATTTTTCCACGGAGGCGGCTTGACGTTCCCGATGTTGGCGAAATCGGTGCCATTCATGTCTGAATAAAATTATTGATGAACTCTGGATCATATGTTTGCAAACTTACCGCTACGATGGCCTTCCGATGTGAGAACCGGCGACTGGCGTCGGCGTTCACGGACTTCAGCAGTAGCTTCACAGAAGAAGCCGACGCATCGGAGGAAGAAGAAGACGATGTCGACATCGAGAAATCCGTGGACGTTGAAAAGGATGCGGAGGAAGACGAAGATGGTGAGGACGAGTCGCGCTTCTCCTTCTGTGTGGCTTCACGGGGGCGAGTCTGGATCCGGATGCTCGGTGACATCTTGCTGCAGCGAGTGAATTATGGACGATGTTCGCTCTCTTTATACCCTCATTCAGACAGGTGTCTGGTGCACTCTGGCGTCTGGCAAATGAGTCGTAATTATCTCTGGTTCGGACTCGGAACTGTCTCATATGGGAAATCGCTCTAGATGTTATTTCTGGACGATAGCCCGCTGTTTGGCAGTGGTCTTGCGGTGGACACCAAGAAGCTGTTGACATTTAAAAGCTCGTTCCTAATTCACGAAAGAACGTACCTAGGATACCCTCGGATATTGGATTGATTTGCTCTGTACTTAGGTAAATTCAACGATATGTGAAGTCCAAATATTATGCAGAAATTGGTAGAATAAGGTGAACGCCGTTAATATGCACCCTCCAACTCAAAGTAAAAAATTCTTCCGAGCCAGGTAAGAAGGACCTGTTGAAGCCTGTTCACCTTCATCTGATGAACGATGTGGTTGGAATCGTCATTTCTTGGGAATGGGATGGGAATCGACTGTGTTTTAACAACTACTCTCGCAATTGTTTTCCATTTTTGGTGTTATCGTGCCATAGGCGTGAAGTTTACCAGAGTGGCTTTGTCGTACGAGTAGACAGTGTCTTCTGTAAACACCAGCTAGGTGCTGTCAGACCTGGCTTTCTGAGGAATTCCACTGTGAGGCTCGTAGGACGAGTTGAAGAAGACGACTCTTTTGTCATTTAAATTGGTGGCAGCATTTTTCCACGATCATCGTAGAGCCAGATTTAGTCACATATTCCTGTATCGAGTATTACCAAGAGGAAAACCACTTCTATGAAAGAAGGGGAATATCGGAATGTGACTCTTCGGCGGGAAAGTGACCTTCGGGAAGAAGTGGACCCGCTTCTGCCGCTTCTTCGGGAAATTGTTCGCCCTTCTAACCTGGGCAAGGTTAGAGACTGTGACAATTTATAAACCAGAGAGCACAACCGTAGATGGTACGATCCTCAATCAAGCCTGTGAGATGCTTATTAGTTATATATACGTTCACAAAAGAAGGCATAATTGAAAAGAACCATTAATGTAGTCAAAACTAGGAAACTGGCAACGTCCGCCATCTTCCATACCGATATGAGAAGACGAGCAGACATTGAACAGGCGATCTACTAGATTACTTGCTAATTGCTTTGCTTTCGTTTTTTCCATGATAGTTATACATATACGCATGAAAAATGGAAATGTGGGGTGGACGCTCGGTTGCTGCCTCAAGGAGGCACTTCGATCTCCCTGGCAACACGGGATAATCAGTTGGCTTTGTTGTGCGGCAGCGGTGGTGAGTGAGCAGCGCATGTGCGATGAGGGATTTTGGCACTTCGCTTCTACTTCTGGTTTTTATTTTCTGCCTGCAATATGGGGGTATTCACAGTGGATATATGCAGAACTGTGTGTACCGCACAAACCGCACAGGTGAGTGAGTTTTTCAAGATTTTGTATTAATGATACGTAGATGTGGAGAAGATCTTTGGAGAAAAGGTTCCGACGATTGAAAACTGCATCTACTACTACCTGGTGGACAAGGAGCAGAAGCGGAGCGGCGACGGGTATCGGCTCTTTTTGCAGCCGCCTCCTTCAGAAGATGCGATCAACATTTCCATCGACAACATTCTTATTCGACAAGTGGATCTGGTAAGCATGTCGCTTCCTTGTTGCTTGTTTGTTTGACATATTGCCTACCCCTACCTGGCGGAACCATACTCCGTTGCTAAGCAGCGATTGCGACATGGGACAGGTGAATGGAGTTAGAGTTCGAAGCTCGCGGTGTGTGAGCTTTGACTTCTGGCGAAGTAGCTGAGGGAGAAAATTAACACATGGCGCATTTTGCAGCAACAACGGACTTCAGCACAATTCAACATCCACGGAGACATTTCGATCGTATGTCTTCAGCATGAACACGGCGTCCACAGAAACGGTTTTTTAGTCATGGAACGATCCAAGACTGTCCTGGGAAGACAACCCCGAGTTCGACAAGATAACGGATTTCGACCTGCACGAGTCGAAGCACATCTGGACTCCACAGTTCACGGACGACAGGTATACCCTCCCAAAGTCAAAGAACTAAACATTGGATTTGCAATTCAGTATGTGCAACGTTGTAAGTGGGTGCATGTCGCACATCTCCGACTTGGAGATCAGCTCTGATGGAACGGTCACTGGAAGAGTCACATTCCGATATCCCACCTTCTGCACCATTAACTATTACCGGTACGCAATCCCTCATCGGCTGCACGACTCTCCAGTCTTTTAGGTATCCCGAAGAGACAAACGACTGTTGCCTTCACCTATCCGCAATGGAGAATGACCACTTCATTAAATACAAGATGCTTGCGCATACGCGTCCCAAACAAACTGTTGACAAACAGGTAGCGGTGTCAAAAGTTGAGCAGGAGCCGGATGCTACGGTAGTGACAACTGTGGACTCTTCGGTGTGGAACGTCGAGGTGAGCGAAAGGTTTCAGTTTGAGTTTTGAGCTAATCGTTAGTCTTTTAAAAAAAATAATTTTATGTTTTTTGCTTCTTATTGAAGCAATAAATTATTCTGTACAGCAAAGACTAGTGGTAAGTGCCTAGTTCGGAGAACAAAACGCATCCATAACGTAATCAAAATACTCTTTTTTCATTTTATTAATTAATTAATCTGATGAACGACTCTGTGCACTGTTGCTTGCTTTACCATTTTAAGGATAACCGTGTAACAGAAAACCAGAAAATAGGTCACAAGATAGTTAGTTAGTCCGAAATTGAATACATGTCACTGGATATGTTTCCTACAATACCAAGCTGCAAATCCGTGTGGTTTAATTTGGCAATGTGCATAAAAGCGACGCACTTTATGGCACTTCACCCTTACGAACTATAACAAATTTTTTAAGGATCGCACAATCGCAGTTGTGAAATTAGGTGGAATGAACTCCGAGTTCCTCCGCTTGTGTGTTCACGCCGTCAAGAGGATGTCCACGTTGCGAATGGCGCTGAGAGTGCCCGTCACAATAGCTACAATGCTTATGCTCGTCTCGCCCCTGTTTGGTGACCTCAAAACTCAGTCCTACGTGAAACTGGTCACCCTCTGCCTCCAAACAATGTGCTTCCTCTTCTTGTGCTCCATCGCCCCTGAGAATGGCTTTGGCGGTACAAAGCCGAAAATTTGTAAGATTCGCGCTGGTGAGCTGCGCTGACCTCAAGTCCCATTTTAGACACGTTCTACGAGTTTCTCTTTGTCCTTAGTCTTATCAGCGTTCTGGTAACCTTGCTGGCCCTTGCCCTGAGTCGCGTTCGTCGCACGGTTCCTCCCATGCATGGACTCTACTTAACAGCAAAGATGGTTAACCGCTTCGTCTGCTGCATCGAACCTGAAGACAGCATTTCCTACGAGCGTCAGTTCGACGACCTTCCGGACAGTGCCGGACGTCCCCCGATTCCTCCACCCGAGCGTGACTATACGACCGAATGGCGCCATATCTTCATCGCGGGCAACAACCTCTTCTCGGGCGTATCGTTCACTGTGTTCGTGCTCGTCACAATCTTCGATATTCTCTAAACGTTGTGCAAAACCAGGTCCGCCTGTCTCCGCTTGTTGAAACCCCACATATTTGTAGTCTCTTGTATTTGGGCTCGTTCTCTTGGTGTAAAAAAAGCTTTATCAACAAGTGTTCGAACAACAATCCTCGGGACACTCTCGCATCACTACGATCCAAACGTCGTGTTCAGCCACAGTGACAGCACAGTCGAAGAGAACTACGGAGTAGGTAGATTGTCACAATCACAGAATTCGTGAGTCGGTGGGAATTGTGAGAAAAAGAACAGATATACATATATCTTTATCGTATAAACATATCTCGTTAGGGCAGATCATACATTACAGGTCGAATCGAAGGCGCCATAAACCGGGAGATGAAATTGCGATGATCGGTAGAGACATGAAGGCTATAGACGGGAAAATAGTGGTCGAGACATAAAGGGGTGCTATGGTATGTACAGTCATACAAGGAGGAAAACGTCAACGAAACGAGAAGAACGTTCAGCACTGAGTGAGAGCTACGATTCCAAAGGACACCTGCGACTCTTTGCGAAGTAAGTGTTACGAGGGGGCAGAATGACGAAGGAGATAATAGTCTGAAGTAAAATAACGGGCAAAATGTACGGCCGCTGGATGCACTCCGCACAGAACACGTATTCGTCGGATAAAGGTTTGTTTTGGTGCTTGGCACGGCGGAGCTAATGACGACCGTCGAGAGCGTCCAGATACTTGTAGTCAATCAGCCGGGGTATTAGCGTGTGCCTAAACCGATCCAAATACCATTGACCTTTCCCTTCTGGCCAGAACTACCTGATTGGAATGAAGAAGAAGCAGACTATGGGGAAAACCATCTCGATGAAGGGGTAGGGACTAAATCCAAACGCACACAATAGCATGAGCTGGAACAGCTGGCACGCCGTGAACAGATGCACTTTGCGTTGAGGGACTTTGCGAATGTAATGGGTTGGTGGGTACGCTTGCTGGAATGGGATGATTAGGCTTGGGGGCTGCATAGCACAAGACCGTACCTGCTCCGTTATCAATAATAGTAACCGTTCGAACATTTCATTTCCCGTTAATGAAGTGAGCGCCATGTACAGAAACAGACCATGGAGAACCGACGTTGGGATCCATTGTAGAGGATACGGTAGCAAAGTAAATGTTGATACCAGAATGAGGATATGTGAAATAAGTGACGCTAATCTAGTTTCCCTCACGTTCATTATTCTGCAAGTGCTCTCTATGGGAAAGTTTGTCCCTTTTAACACTTACACTTCGTGTACATGCCCCTGAGAAACTCTTTCTTCCACGTCGGCCAGAGCTCTGAGGTGAAGGGGAGAGTGCGGCAACGCGCCGTGCATCCAAGGTAAGCCGACGAGTGACAAAAACATGTTTAAAATGGCAACTACGAATAAGTCCATATGATGGGCGTGACCCTTCTTCAGTCTGAAGGAAATTGTAGTTTGTTGGCTCCTGCTGAGACTTACTTGTTCTGGTTGTTGCTCACAATGGCGCTTGTGATGTTCTGGTCCATGAAGAAAAGGAAGGAGAGGAAGAATCCCAACAGTACGCAGATGCAATAGGCTTGCCAGGGCAGGGAGAATATGTTCGGGATTCTGAATACGTCCACTTCCGGTCTCATCTTGAACATGTCCTCTGAAAGCCGGACTGTCTTTATGGGCTCTGGCTTTATGGACACTCACTGTCAATGTCGCTGAAACAATATGCCCCGCAGAAGGACATGATGAGAACACTGGCGGGCAGCGCGTAGTCAGCGAGCCATTCGCGGCGGGACCGGGTCAGGTAGGGCGTCTTGCGGAAGTTGTACAGGAACAGTCCCAGCCATAGCGTTCCGAACATCAGCGACATGTAGAGGATCGACGTGTCTCGGTGACAAGGGTTCCCGTATGTCGTCTGAAACGGACTTTCACCAAAGACAACAACCGATCCCTTACTTCATTAAGTCCATTGTGACTAGTGTAGTTGTTCAGGAAAGTAGAGACTACCTCCGACCCGTTTGACCCGTTCATCAGTTGGCTCAGTGTTGACAGTGTCGCTTTTTTCTTGTCAAAGTCGTCATCGCAGTTGTGGTAGTTGTTGACGAAGCCTAGATAAGGCGGGATTATGCTGACCGTTGTTCGAGGAGTGCTTACTGTTGTGCATGGCGCGGAAACTCTCCACTGCAAATGCAATGGCTATGAACAAGGAGAACATTTCCTCGGCAGATCTAAGGACGAAATAGGTTAGAGCACGAAGAAGACAGTCGCACAGACCTTGTAGCGAGCTTCATTAGACTTGACAGTTCAGTGGCCGCGTAGATTATTAAGAACACTTGACAAATTAAGCCGACACAGGCGTACATAGCGAAAAAGTCATACCCGAATTCTTCCGATATTTTATATATGACTGAAAAGGGGTTTATTAAACACTTTCTCAGAATGTTCTGGCCATTCAGATAAGGTTTCTCTATCTTCCATGGTCATAAGGGTGAATAGAGTACCTTTTATGTATATTGCTAGTGGTACTGTTGTGAGCAATATTATCATTGGTTGACCTCCAAAGATTGCGAAGAAAATTCCTCCAATAGCTTGAGCAATGATGACCTTTCGTACGTCTAAAGTACAGAGACTATCGCCTGGCTGCCGAGTTCAACCTACTTATTCCTCCGTTGGTGTTGTCGTCGTTGAGGACACCAAAGGCAATTGCAGGCAACAGGCAGGCGAAATAAAGGAATACAATAGAGCTAAATAGCTTCTGCATTGTTCGATGGCCGCGTAACCCTGAAGTGTTCCACTGAGAAACGGTGACCCTTAGCCTCACAAACCGTCAAGGAAATCAGAACCGTAATGCTTCCATCGCCGCTTGAAATCTTCCTTCAGTCCACGAAACGGGAACCACCGTCCAGGACCGAACTGTAAATCGTGTGGATCAGTCACGTCCTTTGCTCAATTACAATCCTACCACTTGCTCCTTCGCTTGGCTCAAGTGGATCGACGCCTTGCGTCCGCGCCACTGGTTCTGGTCAATGGCAAGTTCCTTGGCAGCAGAAAGAAGTGTGGATCTGAACTGGTCGACCGTCTGCGCCATGATCAGCCGCTGTCGGATGTCCATGTCGGCGAACAGTGTCGCGAACGTCCTTGTGGTTTCAAGAGCCGTTTTGGTACCTTTCTGTAACCAAACACGTTTTTCTTCGTACGAACTTCCTCTGCACTGTGTTTTAATGCTTACAATTTGACAAAAAATATTCAAATGATGCTGCATGCCTAATATCGAAATGATGGCTAATGTCGCGTTCCTTTATAAACTGCTCTCCTTATTCCATTTCTCCTTATTTTTCTTCTCCTTAAATCGGTCCTCTTTGTGCATAATATTCTACTTCTAAAGCCCAGTATTTTTTTCCAAATATGTGTTTATGTTTGTAGTATGCGTTGAGTGTCTTTTCTTAGTACGCATAAGTTGTTTTCGTCGTCTCTGATGGAATCTTGCTGTTTCGTCGTTCGTTCGTAAACATGTGTACGCAATTCTCGCCATGACATTACGCCCCTCAAATCTTTTCCGATCTGCAATAATTTGCAAACGTTATTTGTCAGTTGTTAGCCGATCACAGACGGCGTAGTTGCCGCGGGGGAGGAGGCAGCAGGAAGGCGACTAGAAGTCTCCGAAAACGTTTATGTAAACGACTTATTGGAAATCGACTCTGTTTCCTACTTGAAAAAGTTATGGCCGGATGGGGTCATCGCGGAACTCAGAGGGGTGGGGGCGTTAAAATAGGCGATATGACATATGGAATTTCCTCGCGCGACACACTTTAAGCGAAGTGGAAAATGCAGAAACTCACGGCCCGCGACGGCGCAATGACGATGATGATGAAGCGGAGGTCTTGCATGGTACGGCCCAAATTGGTCGGGTGCGAGAGTCGAGCGATGGCTACGTGACGGTGCTGGACGGTGTTCAGCATACACCTGAACACGGAGGACGGCTTAGAAAGGTGCTCTGGCACTGGCCACTTACAAGGCACAGATCCAGGTCTGGTCGTAGTCAAACGTCCCTCCGACGCTGCCTGTGGTGCATATGCTCTGCACAGTTCGACTCAGAATGTGAACTAAATATGTGCGTTGAGGTTAGAGTCTGGAGAACGTGCTCTTCTTACATTGATTGCCGGCGTCCTGGGTAAAAAGAACAGAGCGCACTTGCTCACTTGTGAACTCGGGCTCTTGAATGTCCATTTCGTGAATAATTCTAAATGAGTTTTGTGTTATTGCCCTGGAACGTCCGTCGTACTTTGCAAAGATTTCCTCCAGCGACGTCTCTTGAAGGTCGAGCAGCAGGACGGACTTGTTCAGAAGGTGGTCAATGTCCATCGTCGCTCGAATTTCCGAGCCGAAATCCTTCATCGGGATCTTTTCGTGCTTCGCATACATCAATGTCACATTTTCATAGTCGTCTAAAGAGGGTTAAAGTTGCGTTATTCCCGGAAGAGTTTCTGTTGCATGCAACTTAGAGAGGATGCAAAAGACTAGTTGTCGTTGTTTTCCCCTCAACGCCTGATGTTGACGCCCGTGTTAATGAGTCTAATGTGCCCGGACAGGCGATATAGGAGAACCCAGAAGTCAGTTGCAGTATAGCTAGTTAGCTAAAACAAAAACATCAACAAGCCAACTAACGCTCCCATTAGAGGCTGTTGTTGACCGATCCCAAATCCGCTTTTGGAGAGAGAAAATTTAATGAGAGTTGGTGGAGCCAGATAACCGGCATGATATCATAAAACATCAAATTCAATTGAACGGGAAGTTGTTGTTGTTATGTTGGCAAGTCCGTCGGCGGACAGTCACTCCCCGCGGCTCCGAGTCCAGCAACGTACCTGCACAGCTCCAACTGAGCGTGTCTAGCGGGGGAGTATCGGATTCGAAGTCTACTCCGTCGTCTAACTGCATTACACTGCCAAACTGGCTGTTTGTTTTCGATTCTAAAGCGTGCTTTCCACTCATGTTGTCACTCGAAGGTCGCTTTCGGGACTTACTCGACCCGACCGAAATCAGAGGGTCCACCGACTCCTGCAGACTCTTCATAGACAGCCAGCTGACCCGCTTCGTGAGCATGTTTCTTTTGTTCACGCTGTTGTCCACGACGGCCGAGTGGGCCGAGTTCTTCGAGGGAGCGGAGTCGAAATTGTCGGAGCGAAGCGCAATTAAACTCGGCTCAACGTGGATGGTAGGCTGCGAGGCGCGTCTGTCGAACGAGCGATTCAGCGGGCGGAAGCCGATAGCCGGAGCGCCCGTCTGCACTGACTTCCTGCGGCATTGGATCGGAGAAGGCGTCAGAGAGAACTTGACATTCTGGATGTAGAGGTGTCCGTTGCCTTGAGTAGATGTGAGACTACAGTTCGAAGCCAACGGTATCTGTGGGACGACCGGACGAGGATCGTTCGAGTCCTCGGAACATTCTGTCGGACAGGAGGCTGTGGAGTTTCCTGACGCCGTGGAAATGCGCCTTCGTTGCGGGACAAATAACAAAGTCTGCGAGGTGCGTCGCTGGATTGGTGTGATTCGGGGGTCAGGTGGTTGCGAGCTGCTCGGTTCCTTGGGCACTTCTTCGGACATAGTCGCTGGGTCGGCGGAACCGCTCTAAATTCGGTAGCTGAGCTGTTGCTGCTGGTCGTGACAGTGACTATTAGGGTCCGCAGTGACTATGACATGAACTTGGGAGGATGGGTCGGAGCGAGACGAGGAAGGTCGAAAGTTCATCAAAGAGACAACTCAGGGACAAGTGAAACTAGGAGGTCGCGAATGAAGATGGAACTACGGTGAGAAGGCAATAGACCAGTGTCGGTTGCATCTAAAATATTTGATTTCCACAGCTCACAGACAGGGAGGGCACGCTGAACGGGAACGGGACTGAATCGGCGTCGATTACAAGAGTGCTTCAAATAATAGAGATTAACGAGTCGACGAAAGGGAGCGAAGTGAAATCTGGCGCTCGAGGGACATAAAATCAAGGCGGGTCTATGGACTCGTGTAGCCCTCAAAAATGGAAAAGGGTTTAGTGGAACGGCGTTCTCAGTGAGCGCCGCACAATGGACGGCCAAAAGTTGGCTTTTAGCCTTCTTAGGGTCAGCGCACAGCGACGGGACCACGGAGCCCTGCTGGGCCAATTCAAGAGTTTACGCTCCAATTTTATCTTTCGTTTCTCTGCTTCTGCCTTCAGATCACTGCATTTACTAGAAGTCGAAACAAAGGCGAGCAAAACAGGAAGGAAAACAAAAAACGGAACTAAAAAGACCGTCTAGTCTTGCGCATGCCCAGCCAGCTCAGTAGGCGAGCTCTCAATGGTCTCCCTTCGTCCGTGGGGCTTCTAGCGCACTTGCACCTCGGCGCGCAACAGCGGAGCAGCGGACGAGTTGGAACCCTGGAAGGATCCCGAGAGCAGCGAGCACAACGGCGACGGAGACGACAACTTTGCCAGCAGTTCTTTGGATGGCGCACTCGGCTCCCGCTCGACCCCACCCTCACCCAAGAGCCATTTATCGGCTCCCTAAATGACATATACATCTCAAATCCAATCAATCTGCTTGAACTAATCTATCGTTATGACAGCGGATATTGCTGCGACAAAGAAAGGCGTCGAACTTTGGACTTTTAAGTGTCCACGACATTTTGGTTCGCCTTTTGGGCGAGCCAAACATCGAACTTATCGGCGATGACGTGGGTAATAAGTGAGCACCAACCGACGCATCCCGAATGCGGTGCGCATTCGCAGCTTAGACGTACGAGGGTCTGTTGTGCCCTGTTGAGCCATCCTGCACGACGTGAGTTTCCAGCCACGCTGAGCCGTCGGGATTCGGAGCGTCTGGACATATCGTGACCGCAGGAGCCGAATCAAAAGCCGCCGCCGTCTCTTTCGAAGCACAGAGTGGAGATGCCCGTGGTATGCGTTTCAGAACGCTGTGCGAGGAAAACACAGGCCGCCGAGCAATGACTGATTTTTGGGCGACTAATTAAATAAGTCGTGTCGGTCTTCTTGCCTTGCACCTTGTGAGGCTTTAGAGGAGCGTGTTTTCGCGAACGGCTAGGTTTTGACAGCTACGTTTGAGGCTAAAAGGATGCTAATTCAATTTGTGCATCGTTTGTCCAAAACGAACGCGGCGAGACTGCCACCGGAGGAGAAAGCCCCATAAGCAATTCAGGCAAATGCGCATATCAGATGGGAACCGAGATTTTATGCGTTTGTTCTATGTGTCTATCGGTTCAGACGGATTCCGTGGCACCTGCGGTGCCGCCGTTCCTTGTCGGCATCGAGACCGCTCTATGTCGGGCGAGCGGTGCGCGGTTGAAAACAAATTCATTTGAACGAACACATATTTACATGCGACGACCGATTAATTATTTGTCCCACGGCTAGTGGAAAATAAATTTTGGACAGGCGCAAAAGACAGCTGAGATATATCCGCGTACACCATTCATAATGAACGCTCCAGCGAGGAGCGCGTAAAGAGGGGCTGACATGGAGAAAAAGAAGCTGGGAGCACCAAAATGCGTTTCACGTCTGGCCGAGTTATCCTCGACGCTTGTCCTTTTCCAGCACAACGACCATCCCGAGGTCATCGGCCTCATTTGCCAACTTCGACAAACATGGATTAATGAGATTAAAGAAGTTTACGCGTCATGCGCAGGCTGATGAATTATTCCACTCGGAAGCGGTTACTAGGAAACTGACACACGCGCATCGTCGTAAACACGGGGCGTCATGCAGTGACTCCCTTCTCACTGAGCCAGAGGAGCAGCCATTTAGTCTACAGGGCAAAACTTCGTCCCCTATGGTACAGGAAAGAAGTGAAGTCCCACAAAAGAGAATTCTGTCCAAGGCGTTTAAAGGGAAAAGAGCGAAAGAGTTACCAGTCATGTCTTCGTCGAACTCATGTGTACTGTCGTCGTCGAGCATGTACACATTGGAAGGCCGTCGCTCGTTCTCCAGATGCGTCTGCAACGGCTGCAGCGAGTCGAGCGAGTGGATCGTCGCCGACGTGTATGACGTTTCATTGTTGTTGATGCTACAGTAGCTGTTCTGTCCCATGTTTCCCGCGCTCTTCGGCCGCTTCAGCCGGAACCGCTTGATTTTGTGTCGCGCCTGCGGCGTCGCCACCGTACTGCTCACGACGGTCGCGTCGCTGGCCAGACTCCCGCTCGCGTCGTCCGAGTCCTGTCGGGAGCGACGAGTGGCGGGGCCGGGGG
>KN169822.1:12565-25943 GCA_000757755.1 Steinernema glaseri
CGTTCCGGGGCGGAACGTTGTTCACGGTGCGTACGGTGAACACGCGAGTCCGCGTGGCGATCTGCCGCACCGGCGACGAACTCGCCGCTTCCAGGTCGGCGTCGACGCGGACTGGAGCCGCCGAGAAGCTCGTCTCCGAGGCGAACTTGCGCAGCTTACGGCTGATGATCGACTTGGGCTTGTGCGTTCCGGCAACGTTGCCCCCCGACGTGGACTCGGTCAGTTCGGTGGTGTGCAGCAGGGCGGTGTTCGGCGTGGACGCTGCCGCGATCATGTCTCCGTGCGGCGGAGTCTGCGGCATCGACATCTGGAGCGGCGCAGTGTCGGAATCTGCGTACTCGTCTCCATCGATTGCCATTGTCCTCCCGGGTCGATGCGATCTCAGTGGAAATAGCAGAATCTAGCGGGTTGGTCAACAAATGCTACGGATAAGCGCATTTGACTGTTTTTACGCCTCGACCTCGAATCTGAAGTTAACGGAAGACGCATTACACACACGCGATCGCAAGAAGCGGATACGCCGACGACAGAACTGTCACTTGTGAAGAGCGGACACCACGAGGGGCGAGTGAAGAAGCCTTTGGAAGAACGTACAAGAAGAGAGGGGGTGGAAGGCCGTCTCAGTTACCCATTGATTGAATAGTCAAATAACGGGCAGTAATTAGGGAACTTATGAACTACGAAGTGTAAGCGGAACGTTGTCCAGAGGGCCCTAGGCGATGTGCTCACAGATATGATTGAGACTCTTCTCAGGCGGGCGGAAAAAGCAAGACTGATGCTATGGGAGCGCAACCTCTCGACTGCCTCGTATAAAGGAACATCTGAAAGGGAACCCCCCTGAACAAAGTAAAGCTTGACGTGCGGTGAAGAGAAGCAAAAGCGCAGGCGCAGAATGGTGCGTGAAAGTCGCTTGTTGAAAATTCAAAGCGACTTCCTGAACCTCAGACTCCGTTCACAAAAAGCCAATAAAAGAGATTAAAGATCTTAGAGATAAATGACTCGGCGGCCGGCTTAATTCCAATGGACGCGCACACATCAGCAGGAGGGGAGAGCACTGTCGTCTGGAATCAAGACAACGGACTGCCGGAGTTGTAAGTGTTCGCTCGGCAAAGTGTAAATTTTGACAATTGATTTATAAGCCCATTGGCTCCTATTCTCTGAGGGATAAAGTGATAGTGATTTCAGAAGTGAACGTCAGCCCGCTGCCAAGCAGCTGTTCGCATTCACATGCACATCGGCGCTCGGACATCCTCTTTGTTCTTTGCACATCACTCTCTGTTGGTTTATATTTTTGATCATGCCAGGAATTCGCCGAACGCTTTCCTGAACCACTCCACGCTGGCTGGCCCGTTGACGTCAGCCAGCGAGTGCTGGTGCCTGGGCAAAACTGGGTAATTTCGGCGGAACGTCGACGTTGGACGTTGAGGGTGAAGTTGGAAGTTAAACATTATAATCCATCAAAGGCTGGAGGGGACACAGCGGACGCGCTACTCTGTTTTGAATTATAGACAAGGCGTCAGACACCGTGGACAATTTGGAGCGGACGCAAGTCGCGTTGAAAGCAACTTTGTCGGTGAACGGAGGCGCTAGGACGCGCACTTGGATTCCTAGCCGGAGGGCCGAGGCGCGTTTGCGCAGCAGCTTTCTTACCCTCGCGCGTGTCCGTACACTTTTTTATTGTTCATCGCCGCTAGGCTTTATGAAAAATTCAATTTCTGCAATCTTCCACACGCAGTGCAATGAGCGACAAATGGCCAGAACTCTTCCTTTCTTCTGATTGAATTCTGCGCCGCCGATTGTAAGGTCGCCCTGTTAGCGAAATGCCGAAAGTCGCATCATCCAGTCACATCACTAGGTCCCGTTCCCTAGGACCTGAGAAGCGATGATCCACGGAATGAACCTCGACTCACGAGCGCCCGACGCCCCCGTCCTCGAGTGGGTTTGGAAAATTAGCGGAGTTTTGAATGCGCACGGAGGAGGCTGCTGGACGTGCAAGCAAAGAAACGCTTAACAATTAAGTGAGAGGTCAATCAAAGGAGTGCCGGAGACGCAGGAACGGATGCAAATTTAAGGCACGCGCGCGAGCGTTTCATCACCCTTAGCGCGGGATGATGGATACTGTGCTGCTGCTCCAGCTGCAGCCGGAAGACTTGCCATACCGGGAAGGGCCGAAGGGCACAGAGACGAGAGTTTATGCCCTTCCGGGCGAGAATAAATCAAAGCTGCAGCCGTTGGTTGCCTGGATCCGTGTGCACACACACTTTCCACAGAAGTGGGCCGATGCGCCGCGAACGTTTGGTCGGAAAAAACGGAGAAAGTAGAAATCGTGAGTACGCGGAAAGTGTACTCCGCGAGGGAGGCTTTTTCGGCTTTGATTAGTTCTACTGTGAATGAATGACAGCTAAGTGTAGACGAAGAACACTAGGAGGGGATGAGAAGGCGGGCGCGGGTTCGCGATATCGCTCTCGTGACGCTCGCTTTATTGGCATCACTAAACGAAATTCAGATTTACGAACGACAAATGACTTCTTGCTCGCCCTTTTGTGCATAATGACCACAGACAAGGCCGGCGGTCATCGGCGGGGCGTAGGATCCGCGCTAGGTGCAAATTGGATAAGCGGATCGGCGCTTCACGTGGCCGCGTCTTTCATATTCATAAGCGGTGGAGCAAATCGCGGGCCATGAAATCTCCAAAGAATGTATGCGACGAAATTGAGTTAATGAGCGAAGAGCCCGAAATCTCGTATTACCGAGCGAGAGTCGACAACGACGACGACGGATCGAGTACGAAGAAGGAGTCTACTTGCGAGGAGCGGGAATGACCGAGCTGCGCAAGCTACTGCGCGAAGTGTTTGAAAGCATAAAATATTCGACCTAGTAAGAAAACTCGGAAAGAGACTGCTCATTAGGAGTGACGGGTGTGTGGGAGGCAGCGAAGAGTTTTGGGACTAAGGAGGATTGAGCTATTGGTCGGCAGGCACTAGATGTGATGGCGTCAGGAGAGTCAAAGTCGACAAGCAGAGACAATAGCGAAAGAAGGAAACAACATTGAAGGACCGAATTCAAGGTTTGTGGTTCCCGGGGAATATTGGCTCGGCTCAGAAGACGATGGAGTCCTGTCACTCCGGAAATGACGTGGGGATGAGGAGCGGCGCGTGAAGAAGCGAAGCCACCATGGAAGCGATCGTCCGGTTCAGTGCTCCGCCCTGCCTACAGGTGGGATACAGTATGCCGACGGTGGAAGCCCCTCCCCCGGGAGGCCGTCGCCAAGACAACGGAGGCGAGAGCGAGCTTGGAGGAGCGACGACGCTCCGGCACTGGACGAAAACACAGTTTACTTTGTTCTCGGCGGCTTATTGGAAGAAACACATGACAACCAAACGAGACTATAACGGCGATAATGACGCAGGAGGAGGAGGGAGTGAGGGAGGAGAACCTCGGAATCTCTATAGAGCAATTGCCGGAGACCAGAGCGGATCTTCTTTGATAGATGTTATTCGCGTGAGACAAATTGCAAGCTATGCTGCTGGGCGTGAATGCTGCGAGGGTGGCGGCGGTGGGCTGAGGTGAGAGGGTGAGGAAGCGGAATCAGACATCGTCAGGGCGTGCGCGCGCTGGAGCATAAAATGATGCGCCGCGAGAGTCGTTCGGAAACTAGGAGAAAAGGTAATAAATCGGCACGAGGCCGAGGCATATAATCATCTGCAGGCTTGGCCACCGAAATTAGCGTGGCGAGTTCGTGTCCGAGTGCGATTATAAGGCGCACGTGAGGGGAGAAACGTGCGGGAAAGAAGTCGGCGACTCGACCAGCTACCGACGCAGGAAAGATCGAATATTGAGCATAAGCACGGGAGAGGATGACAATAGGCCACTTGGCGATGACACTCCAACGGAGATGAATTACACAATTAAGACGCGTAGGGTGTCGCGGCGGCGGTGGGTAGCCAAAGTTCGAGTGCAGCCCGCAAGCAGCCTCTTACCGTACCGCGAGCCGGAAGTGAGCTTGAAAATTAGAAATAGTCGCCGGGTGATCACCGCGAGTGTATGTTAATGAAACTAGGCTCCGAGTTGTGAGCACTCCCTTGAGTCGTTTTCGCCGAACCGATGAGATCTCACACAGCGAACGCGATAGGACATATTGCAAATAAGGGAGAAAATGAATCGGCGCAAGAAGACTAAGGGCCGAGTAGGAAGAGATAAAAATGCAAATATCTCCATGATATAACTCGCGTGCGGAAAGGACAAACGAGCCGGACAGCGGGCGGGAGGGCCGGCCACTAATCGTCCATCATATCCGTGGTCCGCGCTTTCACGTCAAAAGACGTGTTTGTTTGGTGCCAGAGCGTCTGACAGCGCCATTAGAGAGGAAGGTACGTGAGTCACAAAGTTGTCCGTGTTTGTGCATTTCGCCAAAAACGCAGGCCTATGACTAAGCGGACTAATCTCGGTGAAATCGATGGACGCAACTCTGCGGGAAATCCCTCGATGCCACTTTAAAGCCTGAATTCTTCTATTGATTATTCAAATTTGAAAAGAAGTTGACCAAATCGAGTTAGAGTTCCTGGACGAGCCGGGCAAAAATCAATATTTGAAAACCCCGTTTGTAAAAACAATAAACGATTGTGTCTACTCGGCGTGAGCGCACTTTGCAGCTATCTCATTTTCGAGTCTTTTGGCCTAGCGTCTTTACGGGGATTGGATTTCAGAAGTAGCCGGCTAAGACTGAACGAGGAGCAAAATGTGTGTCGCCGGGTCAATAAGCCTCTTCAATTGAGAGCCAAGATGATGCGCTCCGCCAAGCAAATCCACCCCGAAATGTTACTGATAGAGACTCACCGATCATGTCGTCCGTCTCCTCGTCGTTCGTGTAGCCGTCCAGACACGACTCCGGGTCCGACTGCATGGAGATGACCGACGGACTCGTCCTACCTGAGCCGGCCGGAACGCGCAGGTAGTAGTGGTTGAGGATGTCTGAGCGCACGGGGTTCAGCCCGGGTCTCCCTAAATGTGCCACAGTACGTAGAGGTCTTCGAATGTGGCCTTCAGAAGGCTTTAACGGGAATGTAAGGTATACCCCTTCGAGAGATAGTCCCTTTGGAAGGTCTCTTTTCTTTACCAATTTTATTTCATTTCGATTTCCTTTGCTTCATAAAGTTTTCTGGTAAATATTTTCGAAGAGAGAGAAATAAAGGAAAATGAAATAAAAGTGGACAATGAGACCGACGGAGACATAAAACTCGTCGACGCTCTCTTCTACAACTCTGGACTCATCGTCTACCGTCTTCTGCTCTACTCTTGTTAGCGCACAGGTGAGCGGATTAAGAGCGACCCGGAGGTCGAGGTGGGTTCACGGCATCTGTCCTAGTCACCTTTGCGAAAGTTCGGTTCTGTGCCGTGCCTGCGCAACGTCCGCGCAGGCCTTCGTTCGCTCATCGTGCGAAGACTTGTCGGCCGTTTGGCAGGTAGCCCGCTAATACTATCCGTTGGCGTCGATGTAGCGCTGAGGGGCGGGAGTGCCGAGTTGACACCGTTGTCAGTGACATCGCTCATATCTGCCAATAAACTTTGCGGTAAGCATCGTCGTCGGACGGAGCAGAACATGACGCCCGAACGTGCTCGCATACTTTGTGCAATCGAGGAAGCGAGAGGCACACTGACAGCCCGGATACGTCTTATATGCAAATATGGCCCGGCAAGGGACGAGCAGCGGAAAATCCGCTCATGCCGGGCAAAAATGAAAATGTTTGTCTGTGCGAAGCTTCTTGGACGCTCTGCTGGTGACGACCACTGGTTATCCTTGTGTCTTCATGTTAGTCCGCTTTTTCTTGCTCAACACACACGAACAGATCAAGTTGGAGAGGAGCCGCCTGAGGATTAGTTCGCAAGCTATGTTGTCAGCCTCGGAGACGGGCGGGAGGAAATGAAGAAACAGCTGACAACGGATTAATTGCTTCTCGGCCTACAGGGTCTACAAATGTACAGCACGCAAATCGATCGCCGTCACCGGCGTTCCAGAGCAGAGGGGACAGTCCCAGGCGGACAAGGTGACCTGGCTTGAGGCGAAGAACGTCGTCTGCCCAAAAGGGACCGGAGCCGCCAATCTCTGGTGGCGGCACGAGTACATGGCTCAGGTTTGCGGCGCGGCCGGCGGCGTGTTGTCGGCATTGTGTACTCATATTTTCCCGAACATTTGTTACACAATTTTCCGCCGGTGACATCGAAATCCGTGGGAAACTACCGAAAAGTTCGCAATCTCCCGGGAGCGGGGAAACCGCCGCAGACATGGGTAACCCTAACGGTGTGCGGACATGCACTTGCGTGCAGAGATGGACGCGAAGCATCGAAAGCGCTCGGGCCACTTTGATACTTGGCTTAGGGAGGCATGCGCGACCGACACCGCGTTTCCGAAGGCACCACGGACTGCCAAAAGTCAACTCGGCCAGGCCCCGAGGCCGACTGCCCTCGGCCGTCGGGCAGACTGGGGAATGCGTGTCGATTTTGATTAAATTATCTAATAAAAACTTGTGGCCGCTCATGAAATAATGTTTGTTTCACGTTGCGTTCATAATGCAATCACAGGTATTAACAAGTTCGCACCCAGTCCCACAACTTTCGCTCTTGGAAAGGGCTTTAGGCATGTTATTGCAGAGACAAAACAGCGCGAGAACAGGAATTTGGCTCGTTCACTCAATTCCCCTTTCTGCATGACTGAGCCGAACAGGCGAACGGTCGCACTCCTCGAGGAGGAGCCGGGTAACGAGGACGCATGTCCTCTGTTCTGCTCTGGAGCCGAGGTTCAGAGCGGGAAAACGGAAGAAAAGCGGTGAAAACCTAAGTACCTTAACTATGTCTGCCACTTCTGGAGGGAAATTTTATATGCAGCCCCTATGACCTACTCGCTCAGCTTAAATTGGCTAACAGCGTGTAGTAAAAGATAACTAAGATCGACAGGCAAACGCTTCAAGTTTAGGCCTTGTCAAAGCAAAGGCCTAGTGGAGATAAGACACGCGATGAAGATACGGTAGAGCTGGTCACAGCTAGAAATACTCTTATGTGCGATGTTACAGAGCCAAACCCTTTCTGCGTACTTGATAGAAATTGAATTTATTAGGGCCGATAAACGTAAGCTTCCGGGAAAATGACCCATTTTGCTTCGTGGTGAAAGTGGAAGGGATAAGCAGTGTGCGAGGAGATCTCTTTCCTCGCACTTTCCGCCCTGGCCATTCTTCAAATATTAAGAAACTGGAGAACAAAAACGAATTGCTAAGTACCAAAATTTCGAATTCATCATATTTATGAGCCGGGTCTTGGATTTGTGCCATGGGGGGCACAAAACGGAGTGATAAAGATGTGTGGTTGTGAAGAGCCACAATGAAAGAGATCCACAGAGGGTCAAAAGAAACGGTCCAAACACAAAATGTTGAGAAATTTTCCTCGTTGGTCTTGGGAGGGCACAAATATTTGAACTTCAATGAACCACTCTGGGACCAAAATCTCTTTAGTCGGTACAAAAGCAAGCTACATCCGTGTGTAACAGGTGTATCAATTCTGAGTAAGACGAGATAGGAATGTGAGACCTGTTACCCAAAAATAATGATAAAATTCCCATTTTAACTATTGTTTAGGTCGTTAATGTCTGGCCCAGATTATTTTTCTGAGCAGCTAGACCCTTTGGGCAAGTCTTAGTATGCTCTTACAACCCGAACGACATGTGCAAGATAATTCCCATGTAAGGAAAGATCTACAGAGAACACAAATCAAGGTGATCTTCCCAATAGCTTGACCACCCCTGCAAAACGGTCCCCTTCCTTAAGACCAAAAACGAAAAACCGCCTGTAAGTGCCGCTTCCTCGCGAAGCACATATTTCATCGGACAGACACATTGCTTTGTCTCACGCCAGGTGATCACCGTCGTTGGATTAACGAATTGAATGAATAGAGGGTGACGAGTGTGCGGCACGCAATTAGTCGGGAAGATAAATTACATTACGCAGGGAGGGCGAAGAGGGCAAACGACCGCGCTAAGCCACCGAACGACGACGACGACGACGTTTGCTGCTCATATGTACATGCGGCAGCGTTGCGCTTTTGGTGAAAGTGTTGCCGTCTCGCCTTGGCTTCGATTAACGCGTACGACACACCGAAATCCAAACTTAAAACCGATGAGTCCCGCGAGACCGAAAACGTTGTTTTAACGTTTCCGTTTTTACACTCTCTCGCCTCCTCCGCTGCGCCGGCAAGACGTACGGTCGAGGATTGCTTCCCGTTTTTGTTTCCCCAGCGTTATTCAACAAATTGATGTGTTGATAGGATTATTTCCTCGCTTGTCTCTCCGACGAGTCCGACGCCTTCCTGGTTAGGTTCCCTCGACTGGACGCAGTCAGACGGTAAGCACAAGCGAAAGGTCAACGGCGTTAGGCCAATTGTAGGCTCCGTGAACAAGGCAACGGCTGTGCACAACACATGGGCACTCAGGTGATGGGGTGTTGAATAATTCAAGGTGTGAAACAGCGTTGTTGCTGCCTCAAGCGGCAATCAGCAAAAACATGATATCGCAAACGAAATGCTAGGACTGAAATGAAAACAGAGTTCAGGTAGACTTGTCAACTGACACAGGCACCGACCCCGCTGGGCGTGGTGGCTCACCATTTCGGATTAAAGTGGGTGTAACCAAGGCGACTCGGAATACCGAACGATATTTGTTCATTTTTTTAAATTGTGACTTTGGCACTAGGCCGCCAGATGGTTACCTCCGTTCTCCTGCGTGTGGCCATTCAGCTCGAGCATCGACGGCACTGGAGACGTGGACGTTATCTCTATTGGAGGTACGAGACGAATTGTGCATCCGTCCTGAAATGAGTTTTATGTGAGATATTTGATGGTAAACACGCCTCTGAGGGTGAAACAACGAGAGAACACCGCTGAATAATTCTGTCGCTCGGAGCAGAAGCCCGGGATCTTTTGTTGGCTCCCAATGTAAATCGGAGTGAATACAATGGCACACCGTCTACGAAGCCGGCTACGAAGAAGGCGTGCTGACGCAAGAATACCAAACCTACATACACAACTTGTGCGCTGGCCGTGACGAACTTGCGTCAGATACAAGGTGAATACATCTGATGGCCTCTTTTTGTGCCTCTAAAAGTGCCAAATTGCCCGGGAGTGCCTTTCGCACCCGAGGTCCATTCAGCTCAGACGCCATTCATTTCATTTTTTATTCTTCTCCGGGAACCCCTGCCGCGATCGTTTGTCTAAGTGGACTCTAAGCCCGTCGCGTAGGCTCACCTTCTCGTTGATGGACATGTCGTCCCATTCGGAGATCTCCGAGCCGTTCGAGAGCTTCTCCGCGTCATTATGCTCGACTTCCATCTACGGAGTGTGCAGGTTGCGCCGAGTTCCGAGGGGGAGAATGCTCGACAACGATCTGAAACTAAGCTCGGCTTCCTGAGGGGTGACGTTGCCAAAAATTGTCATTTCCGCATGAACACAACGCTCGCGCGCGCGGTCTTTTTGCGAAGCTCAAGCTTTCGAAGAAATAATCGTCGACGGCAGCTCCTCGAAGAAACAAACAGCGAAGCACATGAAACGGACGGCTAAAGAGCGGCCAGGCAACAATAAGAATACCAAGGGATCACATATCACTAGTATGTTGGAAGTGGATGAAGAACGGCCTGGAGATGGGGAGACAGACAAGAGCCGCCTGGAGCCATGCTTGCAAAGAGGGGGGATCCTGGCCCTGTGGAATCAGTGGCTTCGAACATTTGTTTGTTTCGATTGTCGAGCCTCTTGAGCATGCAAGGATTGGGCTACGTGCGCGGAATCATCGGAGCGAAAGCACTTCGGGGCCTTTCGGACGATGTTCCCCGTTTTAGGTCCACTCGGCGGACTAGCAGTGACAAATAACCACGCTGGTCGCCTCCTTAGTGCCTCGCTTTTCTTTCACTATGAACCCAACTCCCAGCTGTGCGTCTTGGACATCGGAAAGCGATGATGAAGAAAAGATTTGGGCGGAAAACGACTTCGGTGAGTGAGCGTGCTAAAAGTCATAACTCTCTGATCGGAGTGTTTTGCCGCGGGCCCCTTTGCCGTCATCACTTCCCTCGCGCTGCTGCACCTCTCAGGTGGCATGAATTGCAAAGTTTCCTAATTCCCTTTTGAATTTCAAATGGGCGTTCGCCCTGGCCGCTCACCTGAGCGGTGCCAGTCCCGGGGCCAGCGTCTCCAGCACGGGACATATCAGACACACACGCGGAGAGTAGATAAATAATCGCGCACTCGTCGCTGATTGGATTTAGCAACTGATTGAGAAGCTGGTCCCCCACTTTCGGCATCCTAAGTACAGTGCGACGACGCGTGCTAGCAACCAAGTTACGGGCGGAAGTAGTCGTATTAGTTGGCGGTATGACGCCGGAACAAGAGGCAGCGAAAAACGCTCGTCCAAGTGGCTGATGATTGTGAAAGTGATAAATATCGATTGCGGAGCGGAATTTCCGGGGATCAGCTTTCAGCGTTACGACTGAACAACACTCAGGATAGCCTGGAGAGACATCACTCCACACCGAGGCCAGGGAGACTCTCCGGAACCGGGACAGATCGGAGCACTAAAAACGGAGACGAACGTCTTCAGCACGCGCATACCGGATTCAATAAAGCTCACTGGGCAATATCGTAATCAATACGCGTTTGTCCTCTTCTTCTTCTTCTGCTTCTTCTTTGCGTATTTTCCCCCTTTCCGACAAGGTTGGAGTCAGTCAGCAGTAGTTCCAAATTGATCTATTTATGTTAAGAAACGCCCGCGACCGAGGCACAAAAGCCGTGGACAAAATGAAATAAAGCCGTACGGAGCTGCTCTATCCGCGCCATTAAGACGGAGTTGAGTGTAATTGCCATTGAGATTGCGCACTCCTCCAGCGGCGTCGCGGAGTTATGCATACAGATTGCTTGATGAGCTAATTGGGATGGCACGGAAAAGGGGCAAAAAGTTTAGTCGTCCGCTGATGACAGCGATTAGCGCGCAGCAAGCCAATGTTGTGAGGCGAAAACAATGACATTGATAATTCTATGAAAATTTAATGAAAGCACGATTGGCGAAGTGTGGAATGGCACCCGTGGTCTTGGGCTCGTGCCGAGACGGGCACCTTGCAGGTTTTGTCTCCGTGGCACTCTGCTCAAATATTCAGTTGGATCATAAAGAATTAAATAAAGGATGGCGACAAACCCGCCATGGGGAAGTAGGCCCTTAATCGAGAGGAACTAGAACAACGGGGAAGCGACCTAAGCACGGGACCTGGCTTTTTGGACCCGCAGCTTTTTGACATAACACTTGCCGACGACTGGCACGCAAGAACCGAAGCGCACTTAAAGTGGAGCAACTTGCAGCCCGAGTGACGCGTCTGCATTTCAGCGGTGCTCAGCGAGGTATCCACCGACGACGAGTGTCTCGCCGAACGCAAGAAGACGGGAGTCTTGGTGCCGGCAAGAAAAGAGTTTTTGGAAATGATGAGCACTCCTCCGTGGAATGCGAGAAGGCCGAATTTGAATGCCCCTTTGGCCGTTCGCACACTGGTCGAGGCGCAAACCCAAGTGTTCGTCGCGTTTAAGGAACGATGTGACAAGCTCGAACAGACGACCCCTATAACCGTCGAGGTAATTAGCGCGCTCCCGCGCTCGGTCCGCTGATCTTCCGCAGGACAAAGAAGTTCAATTGGAGCTCTCGTCGTCGCAGTCCGCGCTCGCAACCTCGGTCGTCCCTCCGGAATTGGCCCTGGCCGCCATGCTGCAGAACCTGGCGTTTTCGAGATTCGAGAGACAGGTGACATGCTCGTCCAGTGGACCGCAGCGTAACCGAGAGTAAGCTTTTAATGTGGGGCTCGCGAAAGCCGGACTTCGACGTGCAATTTTTCATCTCGCCGAAAACAGCTCACGTGACAAAGATCGTGGCGACAGCCTGCTGTCTGGAAACGGTAAGCCATGGACACTGGGTCTGGGGGGCACAGAAGCCCGCACAGGGCGACCGGACAACAACAAAGATCAAAGCTGAGAGTGTGGAAGGCGGACGGCTTCTTCTAGCCTCAGCGCGCTAATCTGGACAGTAAAATAAACAATAGAAATAAACATCTTTACGCTACGGCATAAACGAAATGTGTGCGACGGCTGTTCACTAATTCTTGTTCCGTTTTTTCAGCGCTTTTTCCACTTTGCTCAGTGCACACTGACCCTTGGGGGTTAAGAACCATAAATTGTTGATCGCCTGACGGGCCACTTTGTTGTGTACACCGACGTAATAATTATTGTTGACGATGTACGGCCGAATTTTTGCCCTTTCCGGCTCGCTCAGCTTGAACCACTTGCCATCGGCGATTTCCGCCCACTCGAAGGTACGGCAGACGACGCCTTTGAACTGCGATTTGCACAGCCCGTCCAGCACGTCCTAAACGGCATTCCTGTTAAGTGGCTGCTGCCCGGTCACGGCTCGCCAACCTGGTCAAAGCTCATGTCCGCCGCCGCGAGCGCTCGTTCCATTTCCGCAAGTAAGGATTTGCTTGCATTAGTAGGGTAAACAATCATCGGATCGAACGAGTAGGTTAGTCCCTTCTCCTGGTATCCTTTGAGGGGCACGATGATGTCCGCGTCTTCGAGCAGATCGCTTTTCGCAAAGAACTCTGTCGGGTCGCGCAGCCACACCGCATCCGTTTCGAACAGAACGTATGGGATTTCGAGCTGTAAGTGCACACACATTCCTACGGCAAGTGCAACCCAATTACCTCCACCAACTCTCGCATCAATTTCACTCGGGCGTTCAACAGATTCACGTAGTTGCGTTTGCCCCAGTCCAGGGCCTTATTATACCCGTCTTCGACATGTAGGTAGATGCAGTTCACCTCCTCCCACTGCTTACGAATCGCTTTGCACGTTTTCTCGTCCATGCTGACGACGATGGTCCGATTGAGGATGTGGGCCTTTTTGAAGGAGGCCACATTGCACATCCAGTTCAGCGTGAGATTCTGGTAGGCTGCGTTGACCAGTGTTAGGTACACGAAGGTGTGATTGCTGACGTCAATGTGTCGCGCCGTCGAGCGGAATTTCTGCAAACACGGAAGTTGAAAGAGAGCTAGGGATTTCAGAGTCCAATTTTTTGCCTTTTTGCGTTTTATGTGGAATTTTTAGCTAGATTTGCAATTTTTGGTCTATGGAAAATGAAGCGGCAAAATAAATGGACCTAAAGAAGAACAAAGACATAGATACTACTACAGTGAGCAGCGAGCAGTAGATCCGATATATGGACAGCTTTTCGTGTTCTTGGTCTTCTCTTAGACCATCAGCGAAGAAAAATAAACTAAGCAGCAGAAAATAAAAACAGATAGACGACAAATCTTTT
>KN169839.1:0-18883 GCA_000757755.1 Steinernema glaseri
GGGAGGGGAGGGGAGGGGAGGGAAGGGAAGGGTTAGGGGGGAGGGCCCGGGGTCGGTGGTCGTCGACGGTGCCAAATGCGGAAGCGCAAAAAAACGTCTCTCACGGTTTACTCGTTCCGATTCACGCATTCCTCTCTGCAAACGCTTGCCGCAGAGCGCGTACCCACTCGCGCGCAGAGATGAATGGGATGGGACCACCGTGGTGACACACCACTAGACGAGAGAGCAGGTGTAGCCTGGAGGGAGTCGGTATCGAGCAGACGACGAGAAACCGTAACGACGCCACATGCAAACAGACGTTTCGCTGAGTCATCGGTGGCACGCACGTGCACCGCATTTATGTTCTCGGGTTTCGGCGTCAGCAAAACCCTCCGATACAACACTCAATTCGGAAACATGCGAAAAGAAAAAAGACCTACTTGAAGATCGCTTTCCCAGATTCTGGAGGAGCGGAAGACTGGTCGGGGGTCGAGGCATGACAGGGTGCGCGTGATAGAGGGACTGGTGACTGGCGGGGGCTCCCGGAGTAAGCAGCTGACTTTCGAGAGTTCGACGCATGCGACTACCGTAGAAGGGCCAAAAGAAGGGGCAGGGCACTGGTGACGCGAGAGTCTGGCCGCGGCCCGGCCCTAGTGTGGCACGTAAGTCCGTGGAAAAGCGTCCATCCAGGGTACGTTGGGTGCAACCGCTACGTGATTTTAGTATCTTCGCTGCTTCTTCCTCCCCACTTCTTCGCCACTACTGGTTATGAAGCTTTGGAGACCGCCCGGGCGGGTCCGTCAAGGTCCCAGGACGAAATCGATCGCGCTAGTGCCATGAATGACGTTGGCTGGCTGTTCGATGACTCATCGGACAGCCGCCGGCGGCCCGGGCCAATTCAAATTCGTCGCGCTGCTTATATGGACGTGGTTGGCGGCTAGCGACGGAAAACAAATATTTCTTCTAGAAGCCTCTTCTACAAATCATCGATATTCGCGCATTGGCGGATACGCAACCCGAAGGAAAGAGGGAGACGCCCTTTTGTGTACCTGGAAAAGCAGGTTCCAAGCACTTTTCCTGGAGTTGTAGTTCACGAAAACACACTTTCCCCTTAGTACGTAAATAGAATCAGCAAGGGCGATGGTATCTCGATTATGAGCGGCTAAACTCAACTAGCAGGAAGAGAGGTAACCGTAAAATGGGGTGGTGGTGCTGTTCTCGTTTAGCGATAAATGATCGTATGATAATTTGCGCTTGCGCTCTGACGCGAATAACAGGAGTGGCAGCCCTCTAAACTCAACAGATCAACGATCCTGCGGTAGTAGCAGAGCATAGCACAACTCCTGTGCAGCGAACACGACGGGCGAGGCAAGATGGCGAGAGGATAGAGCGTTTTAAGGATGCCTTCTAAGGCCGGCCAAGGCTGTTCGTCATCAGCCAACTTACTCGAATTGAAAACATTAAGTAGAAGTTCAAGCGTCTGGCGGCGGCTGTTTGCCGCCCCTTCAGCGTGTTTGCTGCTTTCCCTAACTTTTTCTTTCGTTTCGTTGAATCGTCGTCGTTATTCGCTGATTCACGCGCGCCGAAAAAATGCCTTTTGTCGTGCCGGGAATAAAATAAAACATCAAGAACGCGCATGAGGAGGCACCCGATGAATGATGCGAACTTTCGCTGCGCCCTGTTAACACCTATGTAATCTAATTCCGGTGAGAGGGTGAGGGGGCCAGTTCGCAAGTGCGAGAAGCGGAAGGAAGCAGCAGGAAGCAAGAAGCTGCCGTCAGAGTCCGCGTTCCCGCACCACTAATATCGAATTCCACTTTGGGCACCGAGAGCGTTCGGGACTAGTGGTCGTGCGCCTTTGGGGACAGCGTCAGTTTTTCGGCGTACAAGAGATGCTACCTTGGACGTTCAGCCTGTGGGCGGATCACACACGCCCCCCTCGATGGTCGCCATTTTGCCAACCGCAAATTTCGCTTTTTTCGCAAAAAAAAATCCTTGACGCGTAATTAGCGAATACAAGTGTAAGGTTCGAAAGCGCAGGCGGCACGCAAAGCGCGGCTCCTGGCACGCACGTAGGGACGATAAAAGCAGCATCGAATCCTAACGCATTAATCTGCGAAGATACGCCCGGTTAGTCAGATGTAGAAACAGCGCGGGCATCGGTCTAAGCGGATGGCACCAATCAGCTCCGTCCGAGCATAGCACAATAATCCGCCTGCTTGGATTTTATTAGTGAGTGCTGGCAAACGGCGCTGTATCTCGGAAAAGCCCTTAAGCGCCTTCACCACTCATCTTCCCAGTGCACTAGAATGATTAACGGGCGCGAGGAGCACTTCGCCAAATCGGACTGATCTCCGCATCGGCATGCGGACGCCCCTTCGAGAACCCGGGGGATCTCGCGCGTTTCGCAGCCGGGCCGCCAGCTCAGCGAGGAGGACCATTAGCCATTCGCATAATAACAAATTCCTTCGATCCTCGTCGTGCAAGTGTGAACTCGCCGGATGTGACTCATTCGCGGCGCCATCGGCTTGGCCATCCCCCATTCCCATCGACTTTTTACTAGAGCGCCAAAGGGCCAGGAACAACGGGACGAGGGGGGGGCCACCCACGAAGAAATGGTGGAAGTAGTAACATCGCTTACCCTTAAGCACCATGACTGTGCGGAATCGGTGGGCGTTCGCGTTGACGATCTGCTCGTAGAGCGTAGCCAGGAACGCCTCGGAGGAGGATGAGTCGGTGCTGCAGGAGCTCTTGTTCGGTGGACACGGTCTTCCGCTTCCGTAGAGGACCAGGTCGACCTTCTCGTCGGAGTTGCGTCGTTCGTACTGAGAGAGATGCTTGTTGATGAAGTCGCAGCAGCCACCCTGCAATGAGGTTCGCCTTAATCGCACGTTTCTGGACTCTGTGGAAGTTCGCGAAGGGGCGAGCTCCCGAGAATCGCGCTCTCGCCTTGACAAAACGCTGTTTTTGAGCGAGGCAAAACAACAACAGCCGTGACGTGTCCATTGTTTTGCTCCTTTGCTGAGGGTCTATTGACGACGTACGCTATGGAATATGCACTTCAGCTCATTTCGAGCCTTCGGAGATTGTGTGGGTACTAGGGTTGTAAAATACAACTTCACAAAATAGAGCTTTAAGTACACAATATTCTGATCGTGCAATTACGAATCTCGAATATCGAGTGAATCTCTCGATTTAGAAAAAGCTTGATTCTCCTCAACAGCGTGAGAACTGCGTAGGCATTTGTTTATCAACAAGAGCTTCGAAAAGGAAAACCTGCGTCTTTTTTTGCAGCGCCTCAGAGGGGGACTCGCCGACGCGAGCCAACTGTCGCCGCGGCGAATTCCGAGAAATCGCAACCGCCTGACTTACTGTTTGTGCGGGTGCGCCCCTGCTCGCCTGAATACCTTCGGTTTGTTCCATCTCGCGGGTTCGCGACCCACGAAAACAAACGAGATACTCGGCAGTGACGTAAGCACCCGGATGACTCAATGATCGGCAGAAAACTGTAAAGCGCGGATGTCGCGCTCTCGAGCGCACCCGAACGACCGCCCAAACAGCAAACAGCTCATTTGGAGTCGAACGACTCAAAGGTGTTCGATGAGCAGTAAACTACGGTATGTTTTTAGTGCACATGGGCACTTTGACTCAGAGTAGACCTTCAAGCACTATGGACAACGTCGCAGTGATTACTCTTATTATGACGCGAGAGTGCAGAGAAGCCGGCGAGTAGCGGCACATGGCGGAGACGCGCACCTTTGCGGGAGATAAGCTCTAGTGGGTTGTAGTTTGGAATAAGCCAATGGGAGATGAGCATATGGCGAGGGGGCAGGCAATGCCCACTAGGACGGGGTACGGTAGCCACCGGTGACGATGACCGGCACAAACTGTAGACTGGCCAAGAGCCGGCCCTTAAAGTACTCTCGGACCGACCTTGCACAGATGTGACTAAGTTCGTGACACATCGAGTCAAACATATGTGTGGTTCGCGTTGATATAAACGGCGCTCCGAGAGAGTGTGACTCACCGCGTTGACAAACCAACAGACAGCTAATCACGTTGCCGTGAGCCGCCAGCTCCCTCCGAGGCCGGGATGGATATGCGCGGGCTGCCCTCCTTGGGAGTGGTCAAGAGACCGCCTTCTTCAGCACGACAAAGACGCCAGCAGGCGGCGCCTCTCTCCAGCTCCAACCCCTAGCTGCCGAATGGCAGTATTTCGAGTAATGACTCATTGGCCGGTCAGCGTGATTATGTATATATGCAGAGGGGATGGGGGGCGCCTGCACACCACTTTCGGGTGACGTGTGCGAAACACGTCAGTGTGGTTCACACACCCTCTGGCGACGTTGAGGGGCAATCTGAGGTCAGCCTACATTAGCGGAATCGTTGACAAAACGTTAACATGCGCTGAATCATTTCCCCCCTCGCTCACATCACATCCTCCGAGGGCCCAATTTTGGTTTCGCAAGGGCCCGGCACATCACTTATAATGACGTATACGAAAGGGCTTAGTGTGCATGGACTCGATAAAGCGTGAATAACGATGGTAGCACTCGTAAAAATGACGTTTTTCGGCCATATGGAAAGAAAACAGGGTAGTTCTACCTGAGTGGGCTCCAACGAACCTTACATACAAAAATGCGGCTTAATGAAGGTGCTGAGTCAAGCGAAAGGAAAAATGATGCCGGTGCGATGACTTTTTGCCCGTCACGACACCAGGAACTAATTAAGAGTGTCCCAAAAAATAGTAGTGCATTAAGGAACGTCCTTTGCCAATGTGGACATTTTTAGACCAAATCCCACTCATTTGTAAAATACAAAGCCTTCACTCTGAATCATAGTGCGTAGAATGAAGGCCTCGCAAAGGGCAACGATGTCAAGTTACACGTCTGGCTTCAACTTTGTCCACAGTAATTAACGAGGGAAAAGACGAAAGATCAGGACAACGTTATTAGGACTTTCCCTAAGGACTTTCCCGATCGGCTTAGGGACGTTTCATAGTAATCGGGCCAATTTGTAGCTGCTAGATACGAAAAAAAACCAAAATTAAAAATATATACACTTATGGATGTCTAAAAATGTTTAGCGCCGTGTTTGATTATGCAAGACGCATGTAGGAGTTTCGCTCCCATGTTATAATCCCTTACGTGCACGTCCCGCGTCGTTTTCAGCCGGCTGATATCAGAAACCGGAGAAAACAGACAGGGAGAGAGCAGTAAACAGCCCTGAGGAACTGTTTTCGCACGATATGGATTGAACACAGTCCTCACGTGCTCCCTATGTTGTTGTTTTCGTCTTTGCGATAAAATACATGTCTGTATGGACAAACATACATGAATCAGTGGGAGAAACAAATGCTAAAATAAAGAGTAAACGGTGACTTGCCATTGGGGAAATGAAATCTCTAAAGCTTGTCACCACCTGTCGCCTTCTGGGCGGCCACTAGTAGCAAGTTATTAGAGCTGTCGCCGAGCGAAACAAAAAAAAAACGTGTCAATCGAAATGAGAACGTACAGTTCGACGAAATGTCCCACTTTATGTGTCACACACTAACTACAAGAAGGAACCAGACCAGAGCTGAGTCACCGCTCAAGGACTCGTTCCCTCTCCGTTTTACCGCAAGTACATGGAGGAGTCATCGATTCGAGGACATCCGATGACGAAAGGGGACCGTGCCCCCAGCAGCTGCTGAGGCTGCTTTTTGTGACCTCGCCACCCCAAAGAAGCTATTTCCCCACGTCAATCCTGTTTTAGAACGGCGTTTCCTAATTGCAATGACTGATCCCCACCCTCTCTCGCTTTCTGTTTTCTTGCTGAAGCAGATTCCACCTAGTCAGCAGGCGTCACACGACCAGTGACAGAGATCGTCAGCAGAGTGCCGGTTCACGTCGCCCTGCCTTTACCGTAGTGCCGCGACCAGGCGCGCGAACCTGTGTCACCGGCAGTCGGCAGGCTTCATTAATCTAACTACAGTAGCGGTAACAGTCGCTGCACACGGGACAATGTGAAGTGTTTCAAAACAGGAATTAGTCATGGCTGTTCCTGCCTCTGTCAGTTCCAGAGGTTACGTTTTCGTTTACTGCTCTAGTTCACGGTTCACGTCAGCCCATTGCTTACCTGCTTCTGTAGCCTCCGTCGGATCATCTTCGAGTAGAACGCGTTTACGGCACTGCGCACGTGACTGCTGTTGTACTCCATGAAGCTGCGACAGTCCACCACCACCACTCGGTCCTGCCGAATCCAGTCGGCCAGCCGGCACGGCTCGATTTCGCGCATGCCTTGTTCAGTCATGCGAGGACAGACAGATACGGTACCCCCTGCAAAACATAATCATCAGATCAACGGGCACATCTCGAGCTCGCGCGACACGATCGCGCGTCATCCGTGCTTTTAGGCGCGATAAAATTAGTAGGATTCACAAATCCCGTCACGTGAGCAGGCCTCTCAATGACGAAGCCCAAGAACATCCATTCCACTTTTACGAGCACACATAGGCACGGAGGGTGTGACCTCGATGGACCGGACGATCAACAACAACACGAGGTGACATCATTGTCTTCTTGTTACACGCCGTGCGTACAGGCGCCAGGAGGGACGACTCGTTTTGTGCAGCATATGAAATGAAATTTGCCTCGCGCGCGCACACTTCGAACATTAATCATTTATTAGCCAGAAATCAAGGATTGTGTCGGTGACCAACTCGGGGCGGAAAACAACGCGTCGCACGGTGGCCAACATCCGGCTACTGTCAAACTCTTAAAAGACGTGACAATTGACTCAAACTCGGTAGACTTTCACAATGACCGGTGAGAACCAGGCCTTCTTCGCCGAATGTGGCTTAACTGACTGGACACATCATCTGTTGACTTGTGCGGAAACGATAGCTGCGTCACTGTCAGACATCCACAGGGAAGGTGATTATTTACTGTTAATGAATTTCGTTTTCACTTGCATGGAACCGTTCGCGCCCAGGACTCCCTTATCAGTAGCTGTAGACGGTGAGACCTCAGCAACTCTGCCTTAAGGGGGTGGAGGAGCGATGTCACCTCCAGACATCTGTCAACTCGGAGGCGAGCTGACCTTCGAGGCGTGATGGCGATCTCAAGAGCGGCGAAGGGAAGTGCGGGGCCACTTGACTGAAAAAGACTGATACCCTCGAGGACTAGACGCCGGAGAGTCGGCTTTTAAGGTGTACAGCAGGATCGGGGCCCTGCTGGCAAATACTAGGCGCATGACAAATGCTTGAGCAATGCGGTTTGATTACGAGAATCGATCGCCGAAAGACAGGAGCATCTATCGGAGGAGGTCGTCGAAGACAGAGAATAGAACCACGGCTGAGGAACGGAGGCCCTCGAGGCCGGCTCATATGGGAAGAACAAATGACGTGCAGCTGGTCTATTTGTACAGGAATATGTATTGCAAAGAGGAAATATACACACCTTCGCGGGCACAGTGACAATTGAAAGCGGCCTCAGCACCGGAGCAAGAGAGTGATGTGATCGACAAAACACCACGCTATAAACTATAAAGAAGAGCGCGGGTGAAGACGAGGCGACGGGAAACGAAGGACGCATGGATAGCAGCCGGGTGAATGGGAAGACAGAGGGGCAGAAAGTGACGTCACCTCACGTCATTGCCGAACCGCCATCGGTTCGGGGCGGAATTGTAGACGATTTCGCTGTGTCGGCGAAAGAGTCACTAACCACTGTGGCCAGATGCCAGGAGGCGTGGAGCACGGTTGCTCAGCTAGAGTTAGCACGGCCAGCTAGAGCTGCCACGTCGGAGAGCTGACAGTGGGCAACTCGAAATGAATTTGAAACAGCGCCTCGGTTGGACAACAGTCAGTACCAGTTCCAATCTTGCTTTACAAAATGGACGACTTATTTTCACAGGGCAGCCAGAACACGATCAACCAAAGATGAATCAGCTAAGGAGCTCCAGCTGACAAATAAATGACGGTGATTTGGCAAAAACGGTCGGGACAGCCCTGTGTTCGCCTTCCATGACGGTTGACATCATGTAGACAAAATAAACAGACCTGTATTATCATGCTACTGCTCATTCTCTGTGCATCGACAGTATCGCAGATGCATATAGGAAGTACAACACTACTGTTTACAACATGATGTGGTTCGCCGTGAAACTGGTTTCCTAAGGCAAACATGGCGGAATCGTGTGGTCGTCCCTAAAAATAGTGATGCCACGGATAAGCAATAGCAGTGGACGGGGAGCAAAGTCAATGACCAACGGCTTCGCCACGGGCTCTAATCAGCATATGTGGACTTTTGGCTTTTGTTGAGATCAGCGGGGCACGTTTTGAAGTGACATCACCATCGGAATTCACGAGCCAATTGTTACAACCACAAGCCGTAGCGTTTTTTCAAAGAAAAGATCGGACAGATACATTGTAAAGGTGGACATAGCTTGACGGATGATCTACCGCGAACGTTGTGAACAAAGAAAGAAAAAAATTGCTTAAAAATGTTAGAAAGGTTCACAATTTGGGAGAAATTTGCGATCGATGCAAACGGTAAAAGGTAGGAGGCGGAAACATGGTGGTCCTACCAGATTGACGACTGGAAACTAGATGCTGCGTCGGAGCGACGTTGCGACGCACGAAAGAAGACGCCCAAGGAAAAGATCAAGAAGAAGGCGAAGAATTAAAATAAGATGAGCAAAGCTGGTTTGATCAGAGCTATGAAGATCATCCCCAAGACCTAAGTGGGCCCCAGAACGGCCCGAACCGTTTGAGTGTTCAGTTTGCTTTGCAGAGGTCTTTCTTTATTGCAGAGGCACAGGTCACCTGCCGCGTCATCGCCTTCTAGTTTACAAATCCATCCAGCGCTGACGGACAGCGCCGGGGTGCCCAAAAAAATCACCTTTCGCTGCAAACTGCGACCGTCGCGTCACTCGGCGATCGATCACATCATCAGTGGAGCGACGTCGACTGTGCGTGAGTGCCAGCGGCGGGTCGTTCTGTTCTAAGGCCAACACACCCTTCCGAACTGTTGTTTTGTACACAACGCTCGGCCGGGTTCCTAAGTGGGATGGATGGTGACGTCGAGAGTTCGCAGTCCCGCCAGCGATCTCTTTCTAATGAAGTCGCCACATCCGACCAATATTATTAATAATTCACCGGAAAATTGACTTCGCACCGCGCCGTCTGGCGCTCTTTTCACAATTACAACCCAATTTGCGCTACCGAGGACAACAAAAACACTCGCATCACGCCAAAACAAGGAGGAGGGCTCCTGGAGCGACGGAAATGGTGTGAATAGGGAAATGAAGGCACGGCATGATTGTGTGTTCCATAATGGCGTGCAAAGGTCGGAGGACGAGCTTTTTTTTACAAGAAACCACTTAGTCACCGGGGCACGAGAACGATGCATGCACCGAGGGCTGAGCACGTCGATCGATCCGCGCACATGGTCGCGATCTCCTCGCGCACCCGAATATGAGCCCCGATTGCCGTACAAATTCACGCGGCTGGATGGACGGCGACTGGTTGCATGCAGCGCGGATCGCACATGGAGCAGTCGAGGAGCGCCGTCTATGAGCGGCGAGCTGCATCAGATGTTTGTCGACGTGCAGGTAAAAGCGCAAACAATGACGTTACCGGACGTTTTTTGTCGCTCGTGCATACGGGACTCCTGCTTCTCGCGACTGAAAGCATAAAGTAGCGCCGCGACATGACTACTTACTCGGATACCCTTGTGGGAATCGGCTTCGGCAGCAGCATGACGTGAACTTTGCAAATCGGCTTATCATAAAGGCACAATTTAATTGCCGCTTTCCGGGCGCGCGCAGGACACATAACAGCGCGTGCGTGCACATATGGAGACACAAAAGATACATTCATTTTATGCCCTCCTTACCGTAATGGGCGCGCGCTCAACCGACAGAGCACGGGAATACAGTCACAGAGCACAAAATCGAAGAATGCTTTTTCCTCGTGTCCACGGAGAAGGACGGTGGACAAAAGAGGCGACAGCGGTCAGCTAACCCGGGATAAGCCCGCTGCCTCGTGCTCGGTCTATCGATTGTCGCGACTGATCGATTCGGTGGCCCATTGTAACAGATGGGACCTCAAGAGTGGCCGTCGCCGTAAGTCAACAGAGGAGTAGGATCGACGAGAAGCGTAAATATGTATATAAACTGGATTCATAGTTCTGGTGCTTAACGATTGGCTGAGGAGCGGAGAAGCCGTGTTATCGTGCAGACAAGAGCACAAGAGACGAGCCCCAAGGCGCGAAACGTAAGGCCAACTGGGCATAATAAATTCAATCGTACAAGAGGCGAGGGAAATGGAGGCGAGCAGCCTCACTCGAGTGGACGGTGGTTTGTGACGCCGACGAGCGTGCTGTCCGCCACGAGGGGAGGTGATTCGCGACCCGGAACGTGAGGATTCGCGATCGACATATCTGGAAGCCTTACATGAAATCCCAGGCTCGAAATCCCACACTCTGCATTCATTGGAATTAAAACGGTTAATGATTTATTTAAACAAAAACGGCGGAAATTCTGAGGTTAATGAGATGGAAGGTCTCAGGGAACTCGGGAATCCAAACTAGAAGTTGACAAGACTGATAACATAAAACATAAGACTAAACCATAAGAACGGGCACTGTGCGCGCCCAAACGAGCCGCACGTTTGTGAGCAGGACGACGACAAAGTGACATCACTTTTCCGTTACCATAATAGACGCCGCTGGAACGAGGATGTTTCGCAACAGCTAGGACCGGACGCTGGGAACCAATTGGGCTCATGGCCTTTTCGAAACAGCCCACCAAAAGCCTCACGAATAGTCAAGGAACACCAGACAGCAAGGATACATTTCAGTTAGGACCTCAAGGAAACGCATTTCGCAAGTATTGTTTACCGCGCCACTTGGTCGACAAACAAACATGGTTCAAATGGGCTAGTTCTTACTCACTAAAAATATGTGCCCAGGAGAGCAACAACGTTTTATTGCTGTGTACAGGTGGTTGATCTCTGACCTCTGCCCTGGTCGGACCCTTTCTAACAGTTATGGTGTATCTAACGAAAACATCCGTGGGACCTGACGGTCGTCAAGATATATTTACCGCACCACAGCAATACGCCTGTATTCATGAAATGTCCGAGAAAGCATCAAATTGTGCGTTTCTACATATGAGTTAGAGACAAAAGCGATCCTTAGAATGCACTAGCACAATAGGCGAGAACACATGAGTCCATAACGCAGTGACTTCCGAGAAAACGAAGTTTGAATTAGTGGAATTTCCGAGTCTAATTGAAAATAAGGTTTCTTCGAGGTATGTCCATTTTATAAACAGCTTGTGCAACTCGTTTCATGTAGCGTAATGTATCGTACAAATAAAACTATTCTTGCAAAATACACTGACAATGACGTTTCGCAAAGGTCAAACCCTTTCCCATAGTTAGTAACCCTAGAATCGGCAATTAGAAAACAAAAGTACCCTACACATGTTCGTAAACTTTCCGACAAGGGACAAACGTTTCAAAACTTTAAGTTGTTTGCTCAAGTGCATAATGAGAAAATAGTAAATACAATAGTCTCGCCGAGAAAAGTGGATTGCACTAAGGTTTTTGTTTTGCCATGATTAACGGTGTGTTGTTTTAATGAGCTGCTGCGTACACTGCTGTCAAAGATCTGTCAACGAGAGGGCAAGGTAGAAACGCGGGGCGCAACCTTCTCCTAATGTATTCCGATATATAATGCAACCGGTTCACATTGTTTCATTTGATCGTCTTACAACGTTGAGGGGCAAGCACGGTCTTGGCACGAAATCCGTTTCGACGAAAAATCGCTTACCGGGAAGCTTTCTCATCGAAGCCCGGAAACGGAAGTTCAGTGGAAAGTAGCGGGAAAGTGCATTTAGTGGGAACGCGCTTGAATAAGATACTGGAGTTCGTTTGCATGTCGAAGCGAGAGGGCGATCGAGGGGATTAGCAGATTAGAAACCTTACTAAGAAGTTCTAGTTGTCAAGAAAAAGAATCCGGTTTAGTTTGGAGAGGGTGCAGTTTTGCAGGATGGACAAAGTTTCCAAGGAAACTATAAAAATACGACAATGCAGGGCTTTCATTCTGTGTATGGCTTCCTCTGTCCAGCACGTACCTAGTTTGCGGGTAGAGTCAAGTCTTTTTACTGTCCAAATTCAGATTTCCAAATACACTAGTTCACAAGAGGCTATTTTTAAGATACAGCGGAAATAAAGAAAGTGATCGCTATATAGAAACCATAGTCTATTTTTAAAATCTTTCCGTAAAGGAAAAGCCGTGACCACAATGTCCTGAGTATCTCACTTCCGCTGCTCATTTCCTCTCTCATAAAAACACTGTCCGCACTCTGAGTCCTGTCTAGAATCTTACAAACATCCACATGACCACAATATGACCTCACGCAAAATATTAGTCGTTCGGTGAGTAACAGTGCAGAGTAGTACAAATTGTTTTCCTTCTTTGAGGTCTATTTGAAATAAAGCGCACATAATACAGGCTTATTTATTCATTTTTTTTGCAGCGCAAGCTTCACGTCACACGGTTGTTTTTCCCAAAGTACAGTCTACGTTTACCGCTTTCTTACGGTGGCGTTACTCACCACATATCGTATTCTCATATTCAGCGACTATTAGCGGTTTCCGTTAGGTGACCTAGTCATGAGGAAGTTTTTAATAGGCGAAAAAACAATGTTGATTCATGATGATAATAGTCACCCGGGGAGGATATGTCGCAAGGCCAAAAACTGAAGACAAGGAAGTCGGAAGTTACATAGAAATACGCTTTGAATTGCTGATATCCGAGACTACTAAAGATCCGTTCTCCGATTCGGATACGGTTGAATATCGAACGCAGAATATTGCTTCAAAAAGGAAAAATAAAACAACCTGGTGGGACAGTGCACAAATCCGGTAGCTTTAACAGTCCTAACAGTTCAACAGTCTTCGTGGTGGGAAACCACATGATCAGTTTCGTTAGATCAATTATTCATTTTAAGACTGAAGAGATACTAGAGAGAGAGCGATTTTTTTGACCGCTTTCCAGAAGGTAAGGCTGGGCAGCAAACAGGAGACCACTTCAGAGTAATATGAGTACGAAGGGAACCGAAACGAATTGCAGGACTCTTAACTTGCCCAGACAGATTTTTTCAGGTGGAAAACGTGTTGAGCGAACCCTGTGAAAGCGGAAGTTGGCGCGGAACCCATTTCCAGAGAGTCCGGGCACCAGAAGAGAGTGCATGAGACAAAGCCATTTATAGAGAGCTTCGTGTTTCTGCAACTGTTGAGCCTCTTTTCATACGGACGCCTAATGGGCTCATAAACGGTTCTTCGGCGAACATTTTTTGCGTCTGACCTATGAAAAATGCATGCGCGGTTCTGATTAACAATGACCTCACTCTCACCTATCTCTCTGATTAGGCTGCTGACACGCGGAGACCCTTTGTAATCACAGCGATGGACGATGACGATGATGTCATTAGCCATTCCGCGGAGGTCAGCCGCGAAAAATATGGAAATGGACCGGCCGACAACAACAAAAGGGGTTTTCCGACAAAGACTGCTGGGGAGTGCAGCGCGTGAAAAATGGATGCAAGAGGTGCATTGTCGAGTCGAACAATGCATCCGTTAATTTAGGGTTAATTCATTGGGGGTCGCAGCGGTAGGTTCTCCGATGTCTCATCCCCAGAATATCATCGGAATTTCCAAATGATTAGTGCCGATTTTTTTGTCACATTTTTTTCTGTTTGAGATGATAGCCTAACATGCTTGCTACTACAGGTAGTCTGTCGCTTACTCCCGGAATCAGTAGTGACCTTGTCTTGTGCGCGACAACGGATGTGTGAGAAGGTTCAACAATGTATCATTATCGGTTGCAAATACAGAACGCTTTTAGCTGTTTTTGTACCTAAGACTTCGGTATAGAAATGCCACAGGCGTGCAAAGACCTACTGGCTCTCTCTAGGTAAAATGATACACTTTCTCCGTCTGTCTGAATCTCTCACATCTCACACTCTCACACATCAAATTCCGCACAGTATTTCATCATGATTAGTTGCAAATCCGAAACGTAGACTAACGAAACAATGTATTCCTGAATGTATATTTTTGTATATCTGAAATAACCAAAATTAATGACTTTACAAATTTCCTAAACCTCGAACACCATCTGAACTTTCCAGACATTTATCAGTCGGGAATAAAGAGGTCTCCATAAGTCATTATGCTATGAGTCACGCTCATTACTCACCACAGCAAAGAGTGCCGGGTAATTGGCGACCGTCTCATGGGTAATTGGTTTTGCGGACGAGAAATTGAATAAACGGGTGGTAAGGTGCTTTCTGGAAAAGATGCAAATGGAAAATATGCAAGCAATCAGTAAAGGAAATGAAGGGCGATGGTACGTGAGAAATGCGTTCAGTTCTCAAGGTCCTCCAAGCGCTCATTGGACAGGCTGGAATGCGCAAGGTTCCGTGCTGGGGAGAATGTACCACAGTCGATTACTTCTTCTGTGCTCATTCGGGTTTAGGACCACACCTGAGCTAAATACGAAACACAGCAACCGAAAATCCCAGACTATTTTGGCCCCTCAGACTGTGTACCGATCTGATTATCATGCTCCTCGTGTCAGAACCATAAAATTGCGACAAAATCACGGGACTTTGCACAGCCCTGTTCCACACTCCCTTTCGAAAAGTTGTTAACTTGTATCGCAACATGTATCGCTCATTTCCGAAAGTGCTTTTGTTTCAAGGATCAGATGTTTACTCCACTTCATTGTTATACGTAGTTACGTAGAAGGCACAACAGCAGTCCTTTTCTTGGAAAATAGTGACTGATAAGGCAAAAACAGGAACTAGTGCTTTAGTGGACTCTCATATTAGTAAGCAAATCCAGACAGGCATAGGCTACTCCAGAGATCGTCTCAGAAATGGCCGGATGTCTCAGAGAGGTCAGACTGCAAAATGTTTACTGTCCAGTCTTCCTAGAATATTTCATGAAATATTTTAGGAAGCGATGAAAAGGATAAAGGGTCAAAAACACGGAATTAACCAGACCATCTTGTTTTGTGAAAAATGTATTAAGCAAATGTTATGAAAGAAGGAAAAAATTGTTGTGCAAGACTTTGCGATCAACAACCAACTTTTTTTCTGCGAGAAATCCGGCTTTGACTCATTTTACGTGGGAACGCTTCTTTCTTGTTGAGTCTGGGTAGCAGCCATTGGCAAACAGCTTTTCATTCATCGGAAACACCTGTCCTCGTAAAGAACTCCAGACACTGTGATTCACCATACATTACAAACCACATAAATTGTCGCTGGCAACAGATGTCGCTCGTTTGCCTTTTTTTTCTTCAATAACTAAGGCCCATTGAACGCATAATAAGACGCTAGGATAAAAATACAACCGGATCTTCAAAAATAGATAATCATCAAGTACTCCACTCCCCAAAGTGGCTCGTTGTCATTTACTGTCTCAGTTTGTTTGTCGTTTTAATGAAAGTGCCTTTATTTTTGTTTTCCTCACCTTTGTAAATGATGATTTCGTTTCACATTTTACGTGGCTCATAATACTTCGACATCATGGATAAATAGAGTGGAGCATAAACGGGTAGTATTTTTTACCTGTGTGTGTCAACAGGGGAGAAAAGATGCAGAAGGCGACGAAGAAAAGCGAAAAGTAGAGTTCAAGGTGTGACATGACCGTGCTCTGGCAAAGAATCATTTATTGGATGCGCTTCGTTTGAAATTTCGTAAGTGGAGTATTCATAGTCTGAGCTTCGGAGCACAGGATGATTCCAGCATTTGTCATGGCAACATTCATCTGTCATTTGAAAAGGCGGCAGGTGATTAGGAATAGTATATGTCTCGCCATTTTGGCGCCGAACAGAAAAGGGCGTGAAAATAAAACCGCATAAATTCTATGTGCATTTCTAGGACAGGGAAGTAAAGAAGTCTATAGTCCCACCGAATTACCACGGGTAGGTAATGTGAACTCACTTAGAGCTGCTCCCAGTGGGTTTGGCTAAAAGTATAAATAATGTGGAGTGAAAAAAATGCTGAGATCCAAGAACTACATCCATTTGACAGATTGTGGACCAAACTTTTGGCTGAGCGGGAATTTAAAAATTGTCTCTTCAATTTTAGAACTTTAGCAAAACCCCCGACGTAGATTTGGAAGACTAATATTTGGGGAAAATCTCTTTTTTAATGTTCAAAATTTAAGTTGTCTTTAATTTAAGTTGCTGCACAGATCGAAGAATCGGTTGAATTTACGACAAATACAACGTAGTGAAATTAATGCATGTTGCTGTTGCGGTGTCTCAATTTGATTTTACCCACAAATTGTATTTGTTCCCTTTGTTGCACCCACGTTCGCCGCAGCATAAAAAATTTATACGGGTACTCTTGTTTTCTTGCTCGCTTCATTGGAATTGTGTCTGTTTGTCGAGGGACAAAACAGCTCATGCAAAATATCGTGTAGATTTTAATATTTGAGGGGGCTCTAGAAATTTGTTGTCATTCCTTGAATAATCCCATATTAAACCCTTTTTTACCGAATGAGAAAATTAATGTGGCAAAATAATTTTATCAAACTCAAAATGCGTATTTTAATATTCCTTCGCGGCGCATAGAAAGCATGTACTATGTAAACCCAGGAACTCTTCAGTAGCATAAATGCAACGATTACCCGGAAAACCAACGCCCTAATAAGACGACAGTGTCCGAGAGTCAGTCTGACACCTCTGATTGGAACACACCAACGGAACGCGATGACGGTGACGGACACTTGTGCTCAGTATATTTTCGCGACCATTCTTTTAAACACTTCCTGTGGAAGCCGCGTTCTTGTTGCCACTTACCATCTGTAAACAGTCTCACGTGTGCAGTCGAGTCACCTTTTCTCAAACATCCCCACCGAAATCGCACTGACGATCCAACATCAACATTAAATAAAGCATCTGCCATTGAAGTTTGTCATGCTAGCCACAATGACGGCCTTGGTGACTAACGCCCGAAGCTGGTCGGTCGCACAGCTGGGAACGGCACACTATGCAAAAGTTTACACCTGCATAGGCAGTCATCGTTGCCAGTGCTGCTCACATTTTCACAAACTCTTAAAAACAGTTTAGATGCGGTACTTTATGAGAACAGGAAAGTTTATGGCCAGTATTTAGGCGCATCTCAAATGCAGACGGTCGCCATTTTGTGAGTTTGCATAAATTACATTTTACCTATTCATTTTCAGTCGCGATTTTGAATTTGCAAAAAAACACAGACACACAGTCGTGACGAGACCCACAGTCGCGGCTGGTCCACAGTAGGGGCGGGACCCTCAAACGCTCATTACAAAGTCATCTGCCATTAGGTTTATAAGGTGTTCCTACTTAAATATTTCGATAGGATTTGAAAAAAAGAAACAATGGTAATACCTGCTTAACTGATACAGTAAGCAGAGCGACCAATTCTTCTATCATCAACAATGCCTGCCTAATTAGCTTGACCAACTGTGAGTCTCGCTAGCAGTCAAAGCTACAAAGATCAAGGCCCCGAGGAGCTGCCTTGATAACAGGGTACCAGGGTAGGGTGGTTAACTCGAATAATGCCGAATGGAAGTCTACATTATTCTACACACAGTACGGTATATGTAGTATAAGACACAACAGCCCGCCCCATTATAAATTTAATGCCAGTGTTAAGCAATAAACCTAATAACAGGAGCCGACGTTTGTCGGAATTAAAATCGTCACGCAAATGCTTACCTGAGAATAAAAGTACAAGCCATAACACCACAGTACTCCGCCGGTTACTGAGACCCAGTTAACGAGTGACTTCAACGACTACGCAACCTCTAATTTGAGAAATTGCTCGCAAAATCTCATGACGCCATCGAGCCACCGTTGAATAAATTTAACACCGCTTTGTGCGGCAAGACCCGCTTCTTGCCGATAATCTCGAAGGACTCATCTCCGGAAGTAGGAACGTCACGGATTTTGTTCGTTTTATAATGCTTGAGGGCAGCGTACATCATATGTGAACTTTACTTTTCTGCCCACGCAACAATGAGTGAGTTATATAAAGGTATGTGTAATATGATCTGTATCTCAAGATCCGGAGGTGCTTTATATCGGCAAAACATTGAACTAACAATCGATGTTCGGGAAAAGTATTGTAATGTGATTTGATGCGACTAAACTGTCCAAATAAAGAAATAGTCGATAGCATAATCTAACAACTTTTTGACAGTTGCCTATCGTCGTTTTTATTATTTATTGTGGTGACTGTTAGACTGTTATCGGCGTTTGGCGCAGACTGTTATCGGCGTTTGCAAGTCCTTGGCAAATAAATGTGCATAATTTGAATGAAAATAATTTGGAACTGAATCCAAATGACTTTGACTAGTCTTGCGGAGAAGCTGGCTTATACGTGGACCAGTGCATGTGTCATCAAAACTAAGAGACGTGAATCTTGTTTTTATGAGTGTCCCGCCATCAAATGCCAGAAAATTGCCCACTTCTGGGAAAGGCATGGCTCCGACAGGCAAACGCCACAAAACAGTGGGACGTGGGCATTGTTTTCCCACAGAGACGGCTGAGTCAGATACATCCGCTATGACAATTTGTAGCGATCAGTTGAAGAACACGGGGCAAAGATCGTATATTGTATTGTCAAAACAAAGGCTCGCTTTGTTTTGACCCCGTGAGTGTGAAGAACTAATGACTGTTTGGATTACTGGAAGCAATTTGTGTCGAGTAGGCATACGGTATAACAACAAACGTCACAGAAGGAATGTAGTAATAGCATTGTTTGAATGTACAAAGCATTTGGCGAGAATTCCAATGTTACCACATACTCATTCACGTAGATTTTCTCATTTTATAAACAATTTATAAACAAAACAATT
>KN169839.1:23424-43027 GCA_000757755.1 Steinernema glaseri
GCGACTGTGGTAATGGAGGGTTTGTTGACAAGAGAAGTTTCCCATAAGCTTACTACGGTATATAAAACACCGAAAACCTGTAGTCCGAGTGCTTATGCACCTTTTTTACCATTGTGCTTATAAAGAAATAAATATTAGCATTTTATACAGCCTGTTAATATAGACATCAGGTCTGCAACTTATTAGTGGATCGGCTGCTTCAGCAATCAAAATATTGTTCGAAGACTGGTTCACCAAAATACGTTCACTTCCTGCCACTATTTGCCAAAGCAATAACGATAAATCAGGAAAAATTGATGTTTCGGAAGAGGAATACTCTCCTGTGAGTTCTAGTCACTGTTTCCTATTACTGAAAAACGATCATTGTAACGCTGGCCTTCTCAATTTTAGCCATTCATTTCCGCGTAGCCGTTATTTAGCAACGCCATTCCAATAATTCGTTCGTTGTGCAGAATCGCTTATCTTCATTACCGGCCTATTCAATTTCTTTTCATCTATGTGCATTTGACGAAAATGGAGAATGAATGCCTTATTTAACATAACGGAAATACAGGGAATCAAAGGTTGTGTTTCGACAAACATGTTTTTGTTTGTGAGCCATGCAGGTATCATGGGACAAGTGGCTTGAGTGACTAACCCGTTGCCACCTTTGTCCGATCCATTTTTATCCACACAAGCAACGTGTGATTGTGGACCGCTCACTGTGACGAAAAGAAAGAAGAGTGCGGGGAGAGTACTCTTTGCAGACTCAGGGATTACTTTTCTGCGTATAAATGATATCGCTGAAGTGGAAAACCCAGAAAAGTAATCAACTGTCTTAGAAAAAAAATCGGGGACGGAAAAGTACTTGTAGTACTTGTACACAGACCAAATGTTAGCTGTATGTGGCATGTTGGGTTCGTTTAGAAGGCTTATTGTAACTTCTAACGAATGTGCAATAAGCACATAAAAGATCCCGAACAAAGTCTTAACAGCTAAAGACAGTTCTTGCGACTGGTATTTTTACTCACCTGCTGATATGGATTCTCCAACCCCGGCTGGATAGTGTGCAACGAGCGTCCGTCAAAACAGTTCTCGCCCTGGTACTTGTTGCTCGCCGTGTAGTCGATCCCTAAACATGGCGAACGTGCAATGGAAACTATAGTTTAGATTACCGAATATCAGATTCGTCGACTCGAGCCCTGCCTTGCGCATTGCACTTGACAGTCCGTCAAGACTGGTCAGAGCCAAGAGCATCTCCTGCAGGCTTGTCACGCCTAAGATGCTCAACAACGAACTGTCCTTCAGCTTCTAAAAAAGTGGATCACTGCGATGTCTTTGATAATGCACTCACTCCAGACTGTCCCTCGCTGGTTCCGCTGTGCACGGACGACATGGACGAAGCCGGTTGCATCACCACCTGTCCTACCGTCCCGGACCAGGTGGTCGGCGGCTGAGGAGCCGACTGCTGCTGGTGCTGCAGGTGGATGGCTATAGGAGTAGGCTCGGTCTCGAACTGGGGTCGCTGTTGCTCGTGAGACTCGAATTGCGAACGATATTCCTGAGGTTGCACGGGAGCGTCGGCTTGGCCAGCTCTGTCCTCATGGTGCAGCAAGGCATACTGTATTCGAGTTAGACTGTAGAATCGTCACCATTACCTGATGTGTGTAGCCTTCGGGAAGAATGTGTTCGCCAGCGACCTTGTCGAAGTAATCCAATAGGTTCTCCGAGTTTTCACTCATCTGATCGGGTGGGATTTCAACGGATTGGATTTCCGGAGCGTAGGTCATAGTGTCGTCAACCTCGTCCAATTGGTGCTCCATTTTGTCGAACACCTAGAATGGGCGTTGGAATAGGACGAATAAAGAGTGTGAGCAAGTAAGCTGTAATGTGGACGCTGCTGGACAAAAATGTATTCGAAAATACGAATTTTTCTTCTGTTATGTAAGATGGGTGGCAAAGCTATCTGAAATTCAGTAGGTAATTACTTACATCGGCCGTACGCACCATCTGACTGGTGCGATCGTTCGAAAGTAGCCTCGGCTTTCCCCGATCGCTGTCCAGCATTTCCTCTTCGATCACGAAAGCTGCTGGCTGCGCAGGAGCGCCCACGTTCGCCTGGTTATTAACGTACTCGATCGCGTCGTGAATGTACATTTCGGCTTCTACGATGCGCTTCGGGTCATCTTCGATTTGGACTGGGCCGAGATGAGCCGGATCGCGATAGAATGTCTCCACCGTGGGTGTTTGCGGAGTTTGAGCAGACGGAGGACTCTGTGGTGCACTGTGCTGGGGCGCTTGATGGACCTCGTAGCCTCGCTGCAAGGGATCGACTCCTCCGGCCAACGCCAATTCGTAGCTCTCGCTAGGAATCCGTACAAAGTCACCGTCAGCGTGGGGACTCCCGTGGACGGCGGATGCGGGAACTGTGCCCGGCTCGGGTACGGTTCTGCGCGGCGTCTGCTGGGGATAGTCCCGGGTGACCTCAGTGGGGGCCTGGGGCACGTCCTCGTACGCCTTGAACAACTCGTTCAAACGCTCCTCTTCACTCTTTCCGAGCTTCCTGATGTCGCTCTGCCTGGTTCGCAGGTCAAGTGTGACCACCACGTCAGCTCCGGTCTCGGAAGACTCCACGTGCACCTGTCCCTGAGGCTGAGAATGAATCTGCTGCTGCGGACTTTGCGCAGAGTCGGCGTAGACGATCTTCTCAAAGCCTTCATCGCTGTCTGTAGACGTCCTCGGGAGGTTTCTGTCTCCTTCGATGACGACAGAAGGGATTGTAAAGTGCGCACCGACCGGATGAGCGGTGAACTCGGCTTCAACGGCAGTAGGAGTGCATACGGTCTCTCCGACGTCCTGGGGACTTACTTTGTAGAAGTCATCGTCTCTGAAACTTAAACATTGGATTATCGCAGCGTATCTAGCCGGTACTGTTCACTCCACCGGAATGTCCAGGGTCTTTTCATGTTTCTCAGACTAAAATAATTTTTAGGGCACCTTTTCCATATTTCAGCGTTATTAGAATAACGCTAGACAAATGCCGGTGCGAAGGGCTGAATCCCTCTGAGACGCATAAATCCCTTCAAGGACCTTCACTTTTGAGATATCCCACCGAGTAACCTGCCTTTGCTGGTTGTACTGCCAGACGGCCTCCTCTATCTGATGTTCCAGCTGCTGCTTCATGTGCTGCGCTTGATACGGTGACGCTCCCTGATTTCGCATCTCATTGATCGCCGCTTCGATGTCCCCGTGGTGTCGTTCTTGGAGCGAATCAGCCACTTGTTCCGGCGTCTCCTGTCCACTCATGTCTCGCAGTTCGTTCAGAAGTTTTCGTTGCAAGTTCTCCGCTAGTTCCTGGTAGCTAATGTCGAGCATTTTCGTTGCGTTTCCGGCTCCCGGAGTCGAGGGCGGCGTGGCGGTCGTTTTGCGTAAGTGCTGCTCGCTGTAAAGATTAATTGAGATTGATACTGAAAGTTACTTCGTGGTTTTTTTTGCAAAGTGTGGGGATTGTGTCTGACGTAGGAAATGATTCAAAGTGTGTTGGTGGATAGTGTGAATTTCTTGTTGTGGTTTTATGTGATGCCTCACTTCCTTCCAGTCATGTTATAACGTAGTTGGATGAACGAAATCTGTTAAACAGAATGTGCATAGAGAAAACATTGGGTTTTAAAGATGTAAAATGTTGCAGAACAGTAAACTTATAACATGTCGGATAGGTGAAAAGGAAGTCCGATAGACGTTCACAGCCTACAGATTGAGTCAAAATTTCTATCGACAAAATTCCAAACCCGGCTAATGTGGACAACATGCTCCTTTCCCGAACATGTACGCTATTTGTTCATGAGATCACGACTCTTCATGATAGGCAATGAGATGGTGAACATTTATAATTTGCCTTGAAACTAGCAAATGATACATCTCCGTTTGTGCTTTCTTGCTTGCTTTCTTGTTTTGTGCATTTGTACTTAATTGCAATCAATATACTTGTTATCACCGTAAAATTTCTCTCAAAAAATGATTGATGCTTGCGTTTCATTGTCCGTCAGACTAAAGACACACCTATCGACAGTAATGACGTCACTATTGCGGAGAGGCTTCGCGATGGAAACTTGAGATGGGTAGGTTGCAAAAAATACGCGGCTGTGTTTTTATGTTCCAAAACCAAAAATTAGAAGAAGAAGCGATAGTTCTTTAGTCTCATTTGAAACAAGATGGGATGTAGGATGTAAGGAGCAAGCACTATGAGGGGAGGTTTTTGAAGTGACCAAGATTTGCTGTATGTGTGGGCCAATTAGCGGCTTATTTGAGATCTACGATATAAAATCGATTCTCTCAAATCGATAAAATTGGAAATACAGCGTGATTTAAGGACAGCTCAATTTTTCACTTCTATCATACCATTAAACCGTGGCAATCACAACTCTACTTGGCGATCTTTTACATCTCTTTGTTCTGAATTTTTTTTTGCGTTTAATGTAGGCCTACTGAATGATAATGACAATAGCAGTATGTGCAGGATAAAAACTGAAAACTAAAATTTCCCAAACGGTCACTGAGGGTTTTAAATGATGGCCTCTGTTTGAGCATATACCGAATGGTGGAATCCTTAGTCTCCGTGCTCATGCTGATGTCCTCCTCGGTCGGCAGCAGATGTTCGATCAGCTTCGACTCGGACGTGATCAAGTCCATGACTTCCGAGTCGCCGCCAATCGTCTTGTCCTCCACCTCGGCGAGACGCTTCTCCTCCAGACGTCTCACTTCGCGCTCCCAGTCCTTGAGCGCCTCGGCATCTTCCCTGCAAGCAGCACGCTCATCAACCGTAAACGCAGCGTTTTACACAAACTCCGTCAGTATCTTTTTCTGCGCTTGCGGCACAATCTTCTGAACCTTTATTGCCGCTTCCGCAAAGACGCGTTCCTCCGCCGTCTCCGGCAGCTCCTTCTCCGAGGAACGGTCCATTTTGCCCCATTGCTTGTGTGCGTTGATAAGCCAGAAGAAGAAGGCGGTGAAGCCGATGGCGCCTACACTGAGCAAGAAGCGTGTGAAGAAGCCGAAGATGAGAAAGTGCTCGGACGGGGGACACTCTTCCCACTCGTCCGGATCGTAGCCAAGTTCGGCCGAGTAGACCATTGCGCGCCGGAGGAGGCTCTGCAACAGTGATCAACCTCAGGTAATTGAGACAAATCGTCCGGTGACAAATGACGCACAACGCGACATTCGCTCTTCGGGGAGGTAAGGGTAAAAGGTGGCGGAAAATCAATCAAATCCACAGAGATCAACAGGTGAACAACAAACAGAACGCGAAATGCACACCTCCTTTATGGGTCAAGCGATGTCCAAGACAGGAACCCAAAGCCCACAGGCAGGGAGAGCTTTGCCTCGAGCACATCGACGAGGAGACGCGACGCCGATAGTATAGAAAGTATGCAATTGGCAAACAGCTGTCCCAGACCTTGCCGACTCATCCGACAACAACCGCTTCACACTGAGCTCGGCCGGACGCGAGAGTGCAAGCCGAGAGTCGCAGGGGTGAAGAGGCTGTGCGGGAAGCCCCCCGGACTCCCTCACAGTGCGATCGTCAGCAACAAGCGAAAAAAACAACATCTTGCAAACCACCGCGAAACTCATGGGACGAGGTGACGTCGAGTCGTGCTTTCGTCTCAGTTCTCGATATATCTCACATTGAAGAAGGGTTGACCGCGATCGAAGGTTCTTCTGAAGATCGTGCAAACAAACTGGAACATAAAAACATAGCAAGATCACAGAAACACTTAATATGTAAGACTTATGTGTATCTAAAAAAGGATTCGGTTTTGTGTTCGCACCGCAAAGATGATATGTCGCCATTCGGCTACCCAGAAGATAATCAAAAAGGTTAAAAACTGCGCTTACGTTTTCAACAACACATCAACTAAAAGTGAAAGTCCGCAAGAGCTATTGCGTGTCTTTTTGAACTTCTATATGGTTACCTGCTATATCAGAAAAAACGTTACGAAGTGAATCATCACTTCACCTATACTGGCAAAAATATTGGCGGAGATTCTATACCGAACTTAAAGCATGTGACACAGACTGGGTTCTTCAAAACGGCGCCTTGTGGGAAGCGTCTTGATCTTCCTTCTGCTGCTTTCTGCCTTCTTCTTCTGTATTTCTCCACTAGAGCATCGTTGGTTGAAAGTCGTCAAGCATCTGTGTACCAAACGGTCATGTTGAAGCAAGCTGAACATTTGAAAAAGCAGGCCAGTATGAATGTTCCTGATTGGCCCCTCCAGTCTTCTCTACCATCAACGTTGTAAGATCGACCATTCCGTAGCTTTGAATTTTACTTTCATAACGTAAACTGTTCCCAGTAGCTATATTTAAAGAAGCAACAGAAAAAAATATGGGTGGTTGTGTATGAATTTTCCTGGCAGGCTCTTCATTAATCTTGCCCTGCAACATTCTTTTCAAAAGCGGCATATTTTTTGGGTGTGGCTGCTCTTCTTTGCTCCATACACTTTTGGAAAAAAACGAGTTGAACCCGTATTTCCGAAGCGGACGCCTTTCCGGCGCCACTAATACTTCAACGTAAATTGTACTACGCGCGTAGTACACGTTCCATGCCAACAACATCGTTTTTGTAGACCGTTCGATTAGCACAGTTTTCATAAGATCTGTGTTCACTGCCACTTACGCAAAACAGGTTACCTAATGTGAGAAAGGTCAGTGAAGTGCTTGTGTCACAAAAATTCCAATTAGCTTTGGAATTTGTCGAGGAATTCTACGAGAGCAAAATGGCTTTATTGGCTTAATTTGGCGAACTAGTCAGCAATAAGTGTACTTCGGTATGTGTTCCACATGTTGCGGTGTCATCAGTTTGGAATGCTCTTCTACTCAGTCTCGATAGAAAGCTCATCTTCGGTGATACAAGCAAAAATTTATTGTTGTTTTTAACCTGAAATAAGTCTCCTACCGTTGTGTAATGTACTCGTAATGTGTAATGTACTCGTCAGATCGAAATTTTTCCATTTGTCCATCTTATCCTTGGATATCATCGAAACTCACAGCATGCTTCAATGTACCCCTTTAAAGCTGATGTTAAATGAAAAGATAATGAGGACAAAGGAAGACAACAGAAAACAGCGTTTGATCGTTTAAAATAAGCCTGTGAAAATGCCTGTAAGTCACAATTTATGATGCATTTTTGATGAACAGACTTTGCTGTTTTAAACACTGCTCTTATCAGATTCATGGCCTAAATTTTATCCCGTTTTGAAATGCTTTTGCTCTGTACACTTTTGCTCTGCTTTAGCTCTGCACTCTGTAGCTCTGTACGACCGTCTTTTTGGTCTTGCAGGCGGCTAAATGTGCCACGTGCCTTTCGTATTACTCCAAGCCTTGCTCCCTCAAAGTAATGCTCACAGTGTGAAACAATGATGCAATCCTGGAACTTTGACTCCACTTTATCATGATCTCTCTGGCAGTTCCCTTTCTACTGTGCAAATGTCATGCGATTACCATCCGATCACTTGACATCCATGCAGAACGGACGCTGGGCGTGGCACTGTTTCATGACTCACGCATCTTTCACGTTCTCGTCGCAGCACAAAGCTTTTCGCCGACTACCACAGTTGGCGTGAATGAAAGGAACGCAGTTGAGAAGTGCGAGCGCGATGACGTCGCCGGGTACGATGTTCCTTACGAGGTGGCAAGCTCGAGAAAGAGCGCGCGGGTGGTCGTACGACAGAAACCGCGAACGCCTGCGATGGCAACGAGACCGCACTTGCTCGGCGTTCCCTGCGCGGAGCCCTCGGGCGATTTGGGCGAACAACCTTTTCTTGGGTGGAAGCTGCGCAGCAGAGACGATCAAACTGGAATCGGCAGATGTTGCGCAAGCGGGGGGATAAAGTTCATCCGACGGAGTCGGAATGATCGAACGCGCGATAGGCGCCTACGCAAAAAAAACGGGGAACTTGAAATGCGTGGCCGTTTTTTGCTCCGGAACGTTCGTCGACCATATGTTTCTGGACTGGAATGCGACAAAAGAGGAAAAAAGTAAAATCAGGAAACTGCAAATCTCTTCTCGTGATCTAAGCAGTGCCGGCGTGTAGGACCGGGCGGTTCAAGAGCTGGTCGCACGCATCGAAAAGCGAAAGTGCCATCAATCAGCGCTTACAAGAATTACTGTATCGCTTTGTCGCAGCCCCGGCGTCGACGACAACCGGGTGAAACGAAAACGATGCTTCGAATTTTGACGAGCGAGGTGAGTTCTACTGCTTCACGCAGCAGCGGTGGCAAAAAGGGCGAAGATTTATGTAAACAGCAGCACCCTTTTTGCTGTCGGGTCGAGCGGTTCGCAGTGATGTCTTGTGACAATTTGTCACAGACGCGTGTGATGCATGTTTTCGGCGTGGGTGCGAAGTTTCTTGAGCTGGAATTCGGTGAAGCGACCGACGACACGCCGCCACATCACGGTCACAGCTTCGCTGTCGCCGGAATTCGAGAATAAAAATAAGTGACGAGGGAGGCTACACGCGGAACTACGGTTATGTAAACAGTTAGGCGATGACAAGGGATGATAATGACCGGTTTCCAGAAAGGAAGTGGATTGTCTAAAAATGGTGTTGATCAACAGCCAATTATTGAGAAGAAAAATTTTCATCTTGTGACAAATTTTAAAAGTCAGGTGCGTCGAAGCATACGTAGACCATCGAAAAATGCTTGAGAAGCCAACGGAGCTTAACTGCATGCAATGGTGTAGAAGTGATGTCAAGGAGCGTGTAGAGACACGAAATGATGTGTAACCTGTAACTAATACGGAGTGTTTAATAGTCATCCCTAGAGAATTTGAACATTGTGAGTTAAGACCCAATCTTTATACTGTAATAAGCGTTTCCATGGAAGACCTCGCACTCTTATCTCTTGCATTATTTTTAATTCTCTAGTAAATTATTAGGTTTTATTTTTCCCTTCTCTTGAGTCTTGCAACGCCATTGACCATAGTTTTCACCGGTCCTGATTTGATTCACTGCATGTTTTCCTGAACTTTAGAAGGACGCTGATTAACTCTTTACGGACTGTTCTCCAAATGGCGCATCTGAACGAACGTTACTCACAAGATGAACCATGTAAAAAGTTTTAAGTTAATAGATGTTACAAACCGAAACCCTTATCGTACAAGGCAAAAACCTTCAATAGAATTTCTCTTCTCTTGCTCTCTCCACTTTCATTCTCTTCAATTCTCTCGTAAATTATTCCCTTAAATCTGCCACTCCATCACCGACCAAGGTCTTCACCGGTCTCGACTTCTACGCTTCACTTTTGCGCCATCATGCGCGCATATCTATTCATGACACTTTCCCTTTCTTCCTGTCGCGGCGTAAACGGTAGTCCGCCACATCCCCCGATCAATCCCCAGACATCCGTCGACTACATGCAACAAGCAACCAGTTGCTTGAACCGTCGTTCTTCGCCTTCTTTTTTCGGCTTATTCTCTGATCTGTGCGAACGGTCATGCTTGCAGCTGCCCGGCTGCATAATCCGCGCCGCATTTGCCTTCCTCGCGTGTAAACCCGTGTCGAATTGCGCAACGGGGTGCCTTTGGCGCAGCGGGTTAACTGATTGCCGGAGAAGTTCACGTCAACGTTGACAGCGCGTTTCCCCGAGCCTACTTTCACTTTCGACGCTTCCATCTCAGCCAAACAAGCATCGCCCTAATCAGAACGGACGCCAGCTGCGAGCGAGAGGGGACAGGATTAGCGTGGTTCGCTTGCGCAACACCGTTTTTTGCGGAGTTCGGGAAATTCCAACAATTTGCGACCTTGATTTGTTTACGAGCCAAAGAGCGCGCGAGCGGCTAAAGTGAAAGTGATCTGCCCGGGAGGTTTCACCTGTCACCCCAACCTCGATAAGGTGCGTGAACGCGCGCGCGAGGGCTCGATGCCTCCCCGGTAGGGTGACAGTCTGTTTACATGCTCCCTGGCGGCGAAGTGACGGCGCTGGTTGACAAATTAACGACTTGTCGGGCAGACAAACAAAGCTAATTTGAAAACAAAACCGTCGAATAACGGTAGGCGCTCCCTCCTCCTCCTTTATGCGGAATCCACGCAACAACCTGTAACTGGTTCGGCTCGTGCCTCGTGCACAGCTGTGCTTGGTAAACAAGCCAAAGTCGAACGTTGACAATAGGCCAAGAAACGAGTGCAGTACGAGAGCGCTTCGTGGAAAACAAGAATCGTGGCAAGAACATCGATGGTTCTCGGCACGAAGGAACATAGTAAACTTTGTGCAATCCCTACAGTACGATCAAATCATATTTTCCTTAAGTTACCATTTTACTATGCTTGTTTACACGCTCTGTACGTGGCCGAAGAAACCTGTTCGCCTAGGACAGTTACCAACTAAGAAGCATCACTAAACCGGCTTATTTAAAAATGATAAACTCCCTTGTTGATAAACATGAACCCCATGATCGACAGGTCCGAAAACAAACCTGTAGAATAACATGTAGTCGCAAAACAGAAAACAGTTTCCCGTCTCGTCATGGTACTTGAAGCAGGTTTCCATGCTAAACGTCGGCATAACACATCAAGGCAGACGGCCGGTAAGGCGCCTAATTAGCGCATACCAACGCCTACAAAAAGCTGCAAGGCGTAGAGGCTACAAAACGTAGTGAGCATTACCACATTTCAAACTTTGTGTCGCCTCTTTTTGCTGAAATAGATCCCTGCAGCAATTAAAGACGAAACTGGGAGAGCGCTCCAAAAACGAGATGCACCGTTAAACTCATAAAAGCGTGGAGGCGAGTGTCATAAACAGACGATAAAAAAGTTAAACGAAGAAGAAGCTTATCCGGGTCAAATTGATGGGAGTCCCTTTCTCAATTGCTGCAAGAATGGGTCTTAAAATTGGATAAGCAGCTCATAAATAGAACGGAGTTGCCCTCCGAGCAGAGGAACTAGAAATGAAAAATAAAAAAAAATTATGAAGTAAGGCAAATATTTTGAGGATATACATACTGAAATGGTTGGACGATGGATACATTTTTCGGGTAGTAAAAAGTATAGGACCATAAAGCTTGAATAGACGGGGCATTCTTTAGTTGCTTTAGTCACTAGTCCATTTTTTAGTCACTGCATAACTTCGTCCCAGAATTCTTTGGAAACCGTGCAAGCTAGAATCTTCAAATTAACATCTAAGCTATCCATCAGATATGTCAATCTCTGTCTGCGTAGAACCGGCTGCATCGTTTCCTCACATAGCATACGCTTAAGGTGTGAAGGCAATCACCCCGTGACGAATTTTTATCCGATGATCGATTATGATTGTGATTCCCATTTATGTACTTTCTACGTTTCTTTTCCAGTTTCATTTTTCCCGACTTACTCCGCGTGCTTATACGGACAGATTAACAATTGAGACTACGTGCGGAACGCACTACTTGCAGCAAGCTCGACGTACTTACCGCGCCGGATGACGCGATGAAGTTCCCTAAAAAGTTGGAACGTGTTCTAGAGCGTAGCAGCGAAAGTATAAATTTTTGGAGCATGTTTAAAGACTTTCGTAATCCCGTGCAGATCTCGAAGTGCTTTTAGCGGACATCGCTGACTCAGCAGCGGGGTTGCGCAATATACGGAAGTTTTCAATGGGGAAGGGATAAGGAACTGGTAATAAGTTACTTAAGGGGGTAGTCTGTATCATTCTACTGGGTATCTCATGTGCGTGGCTTGCATTGTTCCTCCATTATGGATTTAAATTTTCGCAAATTGCAGGATCAAACATGGTCCTTCAAGACATTGCCTTGGTGCATAGATTGAAAATTCTATAAAAAGAAGGCACATTTGTTTTCGGCACTGTAACCATCCAGCAAAATTTACAGACGAAAGTGTGACCCAGGAAGGTTCTGAAGAGGCTTTCCGGTTCCGATATCCCTTGTGCAATTCAAACGCGCAACCGACGTCCGCTCAAGGAGCTCTCCTCTCCCCTCAGGCTCGCATGCGCTTCTATTTACTTTTCTCATTCAAATGACCATCACCTCGTCATTGTGAGACGGGCTTGTCGCCGCCGGTTCCTGTTGCTCCCTCCTGCAGCTGCATAATACCGGACGCCTGAGGGTGTGGAAAAGGCGCGAAAAGCTGCTGACGAAAGTGGGACACGCACAGGCCGTTCTAGGCGCTTCTGTGCGCGCCGCTTGACGAATCCAATTAGCGAAATTTGCTTTTTGCCCTCTAAGGCAATCGTTCGTCGATTGCGCGTCTTGGAGCTAAGGTTGACGCGGCGCTTTCGCTTTTTCGCGCTTTGATCTCAAATCAGTCGCTAGCAGGCGGCAGCGGATGATCATCATTAAGCCGTCATCAGAGGCATTTTTTCGCGCAGATCACGATGATCAATGGGAGCGGGTGGTGACGCCGTCGCGATATTCCAGATCAGGCTCTGCTCTGCTCTGCCGACGCCGCTACTTGGCTTGGCGGCTCTGCCGCGTGCTTGGTCGCAGCACGCGCGAAAGGTGAAAGGCCTATGCCCCGGAGGGAGAGACTGGAATTTCGACGGCTTCACGCGCTTCACCCAACCCACGCGACGGCCGGACAGAGCCGACTCCGCCCTCTGCCAACACCTTTTGCTCCTCTCTCTGTGTCTCTTCGAAAAGTTTCTCCGCTCCTAAAGAACAACACGATCTTTGCGTTAGTTGACGCGTCAACGCCGTACAAAACCCCTACTTAATTGCCATGTGGCATCAGCTTCAGCATCAGCGGCGCCAACGGGCGGTTGTCGGTAGCGGCATCGGAAGAATGCTTACTCAATACTCCACTCTACTCCTATTCTTACTGCTCCTCAACGGTGGGTTACTGTCTTCGCTTGGGGCTTGACGCTTCCCCACTATCCTTAAACGCTCACAGCCGTTCATGTCGTGTTTTGCTCGGTGCCCCCATCGCTTACAATCGCCTGCGCCTTATGCGATCCCCCTTTTATGTCTTCTGGATTCTTGTGAGTGCTATTGATTTGCTACGGAGTCTGAGGGTCCAATTGAACAGGGAAACAGCCACTCTAGATCTGTTGGTTTCGCTTTCCTGTGATGGACACGGTTGCGCCATAAAAGCACCGAAAGCAGACGCAGCATATCCTTTTGTGCTTTAGGACATCCAGTCGAACTGTGTGCTGGTGACAGTCGTAGTAAGTGAGTCATTCCAAACGAAATGATCCGTCTTGTGTTTCCTTCTTTCTGTTCGAATGTTATAGCGATAAATAGTGATTGACGGGATTAGGAGCACGAAGACATAGGCGATAATCCTATTATCTGCTGTTCCTTTTCGATTTAAAACTTTGAACGTCTCCTTTGCGCAGTTCAAAAAGTTAAAGCGATCCAGATTTCGGATACTGAGGGGCTCTAATACCCATAACAACATTTGTATTAGTCGGAACCCTCAAAAGTACATTTCTATCGGCTGTGGCCCGCCACATGAAGTATTGAACCTCTCCCATTCAGGAGCTTCGAGTCAACTGAAGCCTCCGATCACCACACAGTTCAAATGTCTGCCAAACGGATGTTGCGACCAGCACGAGTGGTGCAGATTTTGGGCCTCCATTGGCGAGTGCAAAGGGAACCCCGACTGGATGGGCCTGAACTGCCAGCTGGCGTGCAGCACGTGCCTCATGATGAACCAGAACATCAACAATAACAACGGCGGTGACGGTGAGTGGAAAGATCTTATCGGCAGCCACACGTTTTCGTTTCCTTTCCAGGTGGTGCCGCAAACAACGCAAACGTGGCACCGGCCGGAGACTGTAACGCCATCAGGGACGATCCGTCCACAGCGGCTCTCCGGATGCTCAAGAGCGGTCTGGTAAACCCGATTGAGGACATCTCCTCCCGAGTGCTCCTCTCCATCGACGACATCACTCGCTCCGTCTCCACCGGATGTGTCCCTACACTGCAGACGGCCGACTGCCAACGCTCCCTGTGCTACCACATGTATTACCGTAGTTTTGACGGAACATGCAACAACTTGAACAAGCCGTTGTTGGGCGCGGCCTTCCGGCCTTATCTCAGGTAATCCAATTTGTCGTCATTAGTAACGCGACCGCATCGGCTAATTGTTCAGACATCTTCCGCCCGAGTACGATAATGGAGTTTCGGAACCAGTCTGTACGTGCTCACAGAGTCATCTGTGTGTTTTTACAATTAGTGCCCCGTTTCAGCCTCCATCAAAGTGACGCGGCCCACGCCTCGTGAAGTGACGAGAGTCCTCCTGTCCAGTGCGCAGAACGTTCAGCACGACAAGTTCAACAGTCTGCTCATGCAATGGGGACAGTTCATGTCGCACGACATGGCCAAGACCACGCTCCAGCCCTCGGCTCAGTGCACGTCGTGCGATCCCGTACCCAGCAAGTGTGTTCCCGTCCGGATCTCACCTCTCGACACGAATCAAGCGTAAGTTCTCCGGAGGTGACGGCGGTTTTCACTTTTCTCCGAATCCAACTCTCATCAATCTCCCGATCTTCCGTTTTCGGTGGCATAATTAACGTGACGTCCACAGACAGGTTCCACGCGGAGCATAGGGTTATCCGCTTGTTGTTTGATGCTCGCCAGTGATTAGCTGCGCGGTCCCCGCGCGCACAAAAAAAAGAAAGCGATCGGTTGTTGATCAGTGCGATCAAGGCGATCCCGGGGTCATCGCAAAGCTGCAAGGTCGGCGCTCAAACTTGTGCTAGAAAACCGGGTATTGTCTTCTTTTCACTTGTATTCTCACTTTTTTCCCGACACGGACTCGCGTACGCGTCCTCCACATTCCAAACCGAGAGGAGCGGTTCATTAAAACATGGCCTTCACCCAGGCGGCTTGCGTCACGGGAAACACCATGTCAAGTCGGCGCGACGATATTTGAGAAACCGAGTCGCTTAAAATTCTTGATTTCGTTTGTAACCAATCTGTCGATTGCAGCAACTTGGCTATCAATGGGTGAGATAACCTGAGGGGAAACCAGCTGAGTTTCTTTCAATCACTTGAGCTCTAAGAGTGTCAGACTCCAAAATTTACGCACTGGGGTTAAAAAGAGTGAAAGTTAGTTGCAAAGACACAAGGCGCCTATTAAACCGGTTCGGATGACGGTGATGTGCGAGAGAGCAGCAAGGTGAGCTCCCTGCCATGAAAGGCTCAAAGTAAAGTCTAAGGTCAAAGCACGGTGCCGCTGGCGATGTCACGCAATTGCGCGAACACAACGGAAGTGATGCAGAACGATGTTGCTAAAAAAAGGAACTAGGGTTGTTCTGACTCACCTCTGGTTACAGCTTCAAGCAGCGCCAATGTCTGAAGATCTCTCGCTCGGCTCCCGTCTGTGGCACGGGACAGAACTCTCCTCGCGAACAGCTCAACGAAAACACGGGATTCGTGGACGCGTCCATGATCTACGGTTCGTCGTCTAAGGACCTGCATAAATTCCGCGATGGACGTACCGGGCTGCTCAAGATGGAAATTTTCAATAATCAGAGAGTTCTGCCTTTCGACCACTCCAAGTGTGGGTCGCCGGACAAGTGCTCCGCTTCGTTCACCGCCGGGGACATCCGTGCCAATCTGTTCATCGGACTTGCCAGTATGCACATTCTCTTCGCTCGCGAACACAACAGGTAACGCGTCGCATGCCACCAGATTTCGGCAGTTGACATTTTTAGAATTGTCACCATTCTTGGAAACATGAATCCCGGATGGAGCGGTGACCGACTGTTCCAGGAAGGTCGCAAGATAGTCGGTGCCCAAGTGCAGGCGATCCTCTATCACGAGTTCTTGCCAAAGGTGCTCGGAAACGCGATGGAAAACGTCATTGGCCCTTACAAGGGATACAATCCGGAAGTGAATCCGACCGTCTCCAACGTCTTCACGACGTCGGCCTACCGCTTTGGCCATGGCATGCTTCAGGTATACAGCCTTAATTCTGATTCTGCCTATGGTCACCCTCTTGCTTCAGGAGTTCTACCGTCGGCTCGACTTCAACGGCGGAAACATCACCCAAGGAGGGTTCAACTTCGGTGAAGGCGTCTTCAAATCGGGGAAAATTCTGTTCGAAGGCGGAATCGACCCTATCCTCCGTGGATTCATGAACACACCCGTCAAGCGTCCCCACCGTATGACTCCCGCCATCACGGAACGCATGTTCGGAAGGTAGCTCTAGAGGAAGAGGATGTTCTTGAACACTATTTTTCGTTTTCAGCACCGATCTCGGAACGCTGAACATCATGCGAGGCCGCGAACACGGAATCCCATCCTACAACAAGTGGCGCAAGTTCTGTGGGCATCCGCTCGCCACTTCTTTCGACGACTTCGGCGACACTATTCTCGACGGGCGCATCCGGGCTGCCTTGGGCAGGAACTTCGATTCGCCGGGTAAACTCCGCGATTAATTACCTCTAAGGCAAAAAACGTCCTCCTTCAGACAACGTCGATCTGTACGTGGGCGCGATGGTGGAAGATCCGGTCATCGGTGGATTGGTCGGACAAACGCTCGCTTGCATCATCGGCGACCAATTCAAACGTTCACGCGACGGTGATCGGTATGCAAATTGGGCGATCGGCCGCCACCACACCATTACCATCGTGATTGCAGGTTCTACTTTGAGAACCCAGGAGTGTTCACGCCGGCGCAGCTAGAGGAAATCAAAAAGACGTCGCTGGCGAGGGTAATCTGCAACAACGCCGACCACTTCGAGCTCGTGTCCCAAGATGCGTTTATGCTGCCGGACGGCCAGCTCACGCCTTGCAACCAGATCGCCATGATCGACCTGTCCAAGTGGAAGGAGTAGCCGTCGGCTACGCTTCCTACGTCGTGCTCAACTCTCCTCAAGTCTACCATTGTTCCGAAGTTCGGCCACAGTTTTCCTCTCACGGGTACTTTTTGTAATTTTTCGTCGTCGTCGCACGAAGTGGTGTCCTCTCAGTCAGAGACTGTCCTTTTTCCCTCACTCACTCGTTTCCTCGGGGCGGTAATGCCCTCATCCTCTTCCTCCTCTTCCGATTGCCACGGAATACAAATCTATGTAAAACTGCTGTAAACTGTGATCCTTTACATTGACGTCCATGCGCTGACCGTTGTCCGTTGTACATACATCCACGAGATGATCCGCTTTCCTGTATATGAAGAGCGCATGTGTCCTTAAATCTAATATTCTATTTCGCCAACACTGCTCAATGTATATGATACATGCCAGCCAATGCCACCTTTGTAATAAATGGTTGCCCTATGAAAGCTGCTTGTCGCGATCCTTTGGAAGTTGTCAATTCGGAAAGCGAATGTATTTGTGGAGATTGTGAATGTGTGATGTGGAATTTGGAGATTCTCAACTCAACACGGTCTTGGCTTGTGAGGAAAATGTGGATAGATGAGGGAAGAAGTCGCACGTAAGATAGGGTTACATAAGTAGTTTCTGTGATAAAGAGTGCGCATAAAGCCTGCATCATTGCAGCGATATTTAAAAAGGCTACCCACATTGTATCATGTAAATTTAGCAGATAATGTTTATAGGGATGATCTGCAAAACCACTCTCGGAATGGTCTCTCATATTCTCTTTTCCGTCAAATTTTTACAGTGACGTAAACCTGGATGACATGACCATATGCTATAGAACAATAATTAATGAGTGCACAGGAATTTGTTCCGCGATCAGTCCAGTCATCGTCTTTTCCAACACTCACCCGTTGACTCATTTGTTACTGCCTCGTTGTCACAGAACATCGCGTAATGTAAATAGTCGCCAGTGGACGCTTTACTGCAAAAACAAACCACCGCTAAATCGTGTTTTGCTGTTTTATGTTCGCGACTCCAATGAGGAACCACCGGTTTGAAACGCGGCGAAAGCGTTCGTTTGATACTTTTATGCATCGTTGTAACATTTAAAGAATCACGTTGACATGTGATTCGTTAAACATTCGTGTTTCTCGACATATGAGTACTTGGAGATGAACGTAGTCTGCAATTATCTCATCAAAAAGCGGCATAAATAAAACATAAACTATACATAAAGCCCCTACAATCCATACAGCCCAGCTTAACCTCATAGGTGTCCATTTGATCCCTCTCCCCTCCACTTGTGCATGTCCCCTTCTGTTCGAAACAATGTGGACTCGTTCTGGATAACAAAGCTATAACTATAACAGCTATAACAAAAACAACAAGAAACAGCCAGCATATATCATAACGTTGCTGGTATCAGAAAAAGAAGTCCCGCATCTCCTCCTGTGACCGCGAAGCCTTTTGAGTGGCGACTCATATCCAGCGCCGTCAGTGCTTCGATGCGCCGATCCACAGTGACCTCTTGTACCTTCTCTTCCTGCTCCGGTACCTGAAACACACTTATGTTACCTTATTCCAGATCTACTACTACGTACGATGTCCTTGACTCCGTCGGAATAGGAGTCGCCGAACTTCAGATCCAGCGAAAGCCCCTTGACGACCTCCTCGTGCGAGTTGAACACTTCTTCCTCGTTTTGCGAAGCTCCTTGGATGCGTCTTCTTATAAGACGTAGTCGTGGGAGGACGAAGTTGAAGTTGTAGTCGCACTTCGCTTCGCGTGGAGAGAGTCTTCCGTTGAGCGAGGAATACATCTTGCCGTCGAGACCCACAGAGACGACCACTCCCGAGTGCTCACACATCGCCATCTGCATCAGGCGAATCTCGTGCCTAAAAGAAGGGTACCATGGTAGCCGAAAATTGTTGGTGAACTCACTTGACTTCTAGGGGAACGAGAAGATAGCCGCCTTCAGCTGCCATAGTCATGAAGACCCCGGACTCGACGAGGACGTCGCCACAGGAGATCCTGTCCGACTGGAAGATGAAGGCTCCGTTCCGAAGAACAGGCTGGGCAGAGACCCGCTCTCCGGCAGACTTCTTATTCTCCTCAATGAGGATAAGTTCTCCGGTCTTGAAGTTGTATACTTTCACTTGTTTCTGGCGGAATCCTACACTCACTAAAACATGGACTCCGATAAAATAAACTATCAATTGGATGGATTCACTCACGTTCTTCCCGATCCGTGAAACACACATTGGTAGGCGGCGATTCCCAGGTATCATCCGTTAGATCTGTCACTTCGCTCTCGTTGGTCAAGTCCCACACAAGGACTCTCCCGGCGGCCGACACAGCGGCGATGTGCTTGCCGCCCTCGTAGGCTGACCAGCTGACCGATTGGAATGGGATTTCACTAACGATGGAGCCGTCGTTGAGGATGTGATTAGGGTGCGTGAGGACGACTGCTGGCGGGATAGTGACGAGGGGTGGTTCAACGGGACGGTCGATTGAGAGGTCCTTCGGAATGCTAAAAAGAAAGAATTTTATGTGGTCGAAAAACATGCTTAAAGAAAAAATTGACAGATCTTTAGCAAAACATTATAGATTTAAGATCTGCCTTTCCGGAAGAAGCAGTAAATCCAAACTCCTTACCTGTAAATCGCGATAATCCCTTGGGTAGTGGCCACAGCCAAGTAGCCCAAGACTCGTTTCTCGTCCTCCTCCGTCGCCATCTCCCTTTGCGGGCACCAGGCCATGCTGAGAATGTAGCCGTACCGCGTTTCCATCAGATAGGAGAGTCCGGCACTTCCAGGGTTCTTCGGGTTGTACACGATGAACTGAACCCGATCTACGGGATTCTCGGGTCTTCTG